>APFE030557334.1:37166-82706 GCA_000404065.3 Pinus taeda | reverse complement strand
GTGCAACATCAGTAGCATATATCAAATGCAAATATCAAATAAACCCTGTTCCATTCATTCATCAAAACCTCCTCTGAGGGTGCAAAAGTGTATGTTCTGAGGACAAGTTTTTGATAAATTTCTAGACCCTTCTCTAAATGCATGAGAAGGGTTGAAATACTACTAACTAAATAAATTATTTACAGAAATTCAGGATTCGGTTTAAATGACTGTCCTTTTTCTAAGTAAAACTATTTCTAAAATTAAATCTAATATCTAACTATTTCTAAATTTTTTCCTTAACATCACAAGCATTCAATATCTGCCTGAGTAGAGTCGGCTGACTATCTTCCGTCTTTGGTTGAGTTAAGCAAACAGAATCAGCAAGAGCTGGCACTATCTTCTTAGTAAAATCGATGATATACCTGAGAATCATCCAATGACTATGTGGCTTTACCATCTATGCCTGGTAATAATCCCATTTCAACTTGGTTAACCCTTGGATTGCTTCTGCTTTTTCTTTAGCTTTCTGTTTCCAGTTTGTTTCTATCGCTGCTTTCTTGCAATTTTCGGGGCTTGCAGGTGACTGAGTAATTAGAAGCCTTCCTTTTCAAGCAAGTTTTCTTAGCGATGCAAGATTAGCACTAAGCACTAATCGGGCATCGGAAACTGCCTCTGTTTCTTGATCTGGGCTTCCATGATGCGTTTTTCGCCTCTTGCGCCATTTTCTCTTATCGGGTATAAAGCTCAAAATTTGTAAAAATAGTGATTCCGTGAGCTCTTGACCCTGAGCATTAAACTATCTATTTCTCGTATCAACATCGTTCAATACCCATTCAACCATGGTTGTATATGAGAAATCTGTGATGGATGCCTCAGAAGAGTTCTGCGGCTCTTTCTCTCCCTTAAGTGGATTAGGTGTGCCTTCCAAAATGGACATTGGAGTACTAACTTTCCTCCTCATAGTTTCCTGCATACTGCCTTGTATAATGCTTTGTCCTTTGTTCTTGTAGTTTACAATTGAGGTGGAAGTAATGATAAAAATAATGACAAGAAAACTTTAAATGCCGAAGGTATGCAAAACATGCCACCTTACGTGAACTATTTCTTCAAAAAACACAACACCATACTTCATTAACAACTGGCAAAAACTCATTAATTCACATTAAAGTGCATGACCAGTTCTTGGCCTAAAAAAGTTTTCTCAAAGCCAGAACCAACTGCGATGGAGAGGTCTTGCGATTTTGCTTTGCGATATCGCAAATCACTGTATCGCATTATCACAATATCATCGTGTTGTTCTATTGCAAGATTGCTTGGTCGTAATATCATAGTATCGCAAAATCGCAAAATCGCAGATCACTTAATCGCAAAATCGCAAAATCGTAGATCGTTTAATCGTAAAATCCCAAAATCGCAGATCGCTTAATTGTTAAAATCACAAAATCGCAGATGGCTTAATCGTTATAATCATTATGTGTAATTTATGTGATTTTTGCGATGTGCGATATGCGATATCGCATATCGGTGATTTTAAGGTTTTTCAATGTGGGTGCTTCTTAATGCATGCGATGCGATGGAGTTCCGCGTCGCAATCCCTCATTTTTTATTATTTTGGCTGATTAGAAGGTACCCTATCGTTCTTTGCACAATGCGATATCTCTTAAGGAGTGAATTTACTTTCTTCATTATGAAACTTAGTTTTTTTTAGATTCTTCAAAGGTATTTTCCTAAGTCCATGATGTTGTAAGTTTCATCTAAAATGAAATATAGCAACAATTGATTTTTTTCAATTTTTTACTAAGCGTCCCCACTTATTTAGTATTAGCAATAACATTTCATAAGGAGGGGGGTTGTTGGTGGCCACGACAAGTCCCTCCTTGACTCCAATACTAAAGTAAAAGTAGGAAATCAAGAGCAGCTAGCTCATGATGGGTTAATCAAAATTTTAGTGGAAGAAGCCCCCATACATTTACACTCCCTATAGCATGGGAAATCTTCCGAAACATGACAGCTGAAGATGACATAAAGACCCTGACGTATGACATCAGTCCTATTGGCATTGAGGAGGAAGAGCAGCAAGGGGGAGAAGGTGAATCAACTGGTGATTTAGAAGAACAAGAAGGGAAGAAGGAAGAAACACATATAAAGGAGGAGAAAGCTAAAGAAACAGAGAAAATAGAGACAAAGAAAGAGGTAGAAGGAGGAGAAAAAGCGGTAGAAAAGACAGAAGTGTCCCTTCAGACTCTAGAAAGAGAGGCAGCAGTTGCTCTCACTGCCCTCAACACACCAATTAAGCCAAAATAGAAGAGGAAAAGGTAGACTTCAATGTATTTCAGGGCTAAGAAGAGCACAAGGATCAAAATAGGGAAATCTCAGCCTTCTTCAAAAGTGCCAATTATAATTGAAGACTCACCCTTTTCCCTAGGAAAAGAATCCCTTTCCAAGGAACCTATCACATATGAAAGGGGAACTCCTAGATATCCCACATGGAAAGAAAAGATAGTACTACAGGACCCAAAACTAGTCCTACAGGAGGCACAGACAGTTCTACAGGAGACACTGTCAAAACTACAGGAGACCCAAAAGCTTGAGAAAAGTGTAGAAGGACAACCACAGGGAAAGGAGGAAGGAACAGAGTTACAAAAACCTGATCCCTAGCCTAGTTTGGGCTCCTACTACAATCTTCTTGAGGGGGGAAGAATAATTCCACAAAAATTTGCAATTTCACTATTCTTTGAATTAGCGAAAGAGAGAATAAGAACACATAGGTGGATGCAAATAGCCAAATCCAAGGGAGTTGAGGATATTGGCCATATGGAAGGCAAACTCAAAGAAATGGTTAGAGAGTTGAGTGCTATCAGACACAGAGAAGCAATTACAAGAAACCACCTTGAAACTAAAAATGAATTGCTAAGGAGGCAGCTATAAGAGAAAGAAACCCAACTGGCATGCATGGTTAGCTGGTCCATGGAGGCATTGCAATTTAAGACACCAACAAAATCCTATAGCCTATATCTCAAGGACCAATGGTTGCAATTTCAGATAAAGACTTTGGCACAAAGAGGCACAATTCCTTTCCAAGATTACAGGCAGTTTATGGACCTGTGTGACCAAAGCACATCAGAATATAAGGCAAAGATGGCATAATTCTACCTACATAACATGGCCCTTATAGACATGAATGTGTGGGACCCCAATGCCAGGCTAGGGGACCTACAACTAATGGCCATGGCCTCATGGATGAACCATGAAGAGTTAAGGGCAACAGAAATAAGAAGGTTGATGATAAAGGAGTAGAATGAGCCATTAATGATCAGAGCTGAGCCATCAAACCCCATGGAACTCATCAACACACATAACCTACTTGCCAATAAT
The DNA here is from genome assembly GCA_000404065.3 of Pinus taeda. Classification (NCBI taxonomy): domain Eukaryota; kingdom Viridiplantae; phylum Streptophyta; class Pinopsida; order Pinales; family Pinaceae; genus Pinus; species Pinus taeda. The sequence continues at coordinate 79,349 of APFE030557334.1, read as the reverse complement.
CCTCATATTGCCCCTAGATACATAAGTGATCAGGTACAAGCCATTGCACAATTTGAGGATATGGAAAGGTTACTTGGGGATGACTGTGTGCATACATGTATGAGGAGATGGAACACCTTAGCACAACGTCTGCAGATTAGGGAATATAATTCCCCAATGAGGATGAAGGAGGCATTAAGGAGAGCACCAATGTGCAAGTGCTCCATGCAGTGGCTGAAGGTCAATTGGATTGGCCTCAAATTGAGTCCCCCACTGCTGCTAGGCATGCTGGAAGGTAGAAGAGAAGAAGAAGAACAAGAGCAGTGGGAAGAAATAGACAGGAAGGCAGGATTCTATGACAAGGAAGAGGAGACCACATCAGAGGCGTGGGATGCTAGGGAGGTCAGCAGGGCCATAAAAGGTGAGGAGATGGACTAAGTTGCTCAGAGGATGAGCAACACTTTCAGTAGGGGGTGATGATGAGCCTCACAAATGAGTAATTATATGGGCTCATTTTACCTCCTAACCTAGTCAATGAACCATTGTCTTAGCTTATTGTATGATTTTCTAATTATATTCATCCTTATAGAGTGAGTTGAGTTAGTTACGATGCCATGTGGTCTAACATGTGTTTAATGCAGATTATTGATGAGTTTTGAGGTCAAAGTTAAGGATCCAGTGGACAAATTGCAGAAATGACTCAAAGTGGACAAAGGAGAGGACTTATAGGAGGGAATCTCCCTCATTTATTACTCCTCACTTCGAATTCCCCTTAATTCAGATTGGAGTGCAAGCAACCAAGTCATGCACTAGAAGGTAGCCGAGCAAGTAAAGGATGACTAATGATTATCTCGAGTTTTGAGATCCAAGCCTCCTTGATTTTAAGGAAGTTGTTGGTAGCTTCATTTTTGTAAGTAGAGAGACCTAGGGCCTCACTAGGGTCATATTTTTGTTGGATTTTTGTTTTATTTTGGCTTATGTAAACTATGCTCCAACTTCGAGCTTATTATTTTGACAGTTCCATGTAATCTTGTTATTGTGTTGGAAATAAAGATGGAATCCTTTTTGAGCTAGCATTGAGTTACCTTAGAGGGTTGAAGCTCTTGGGTTAGGGCCCAATCCAAGCAACCAAGCTCCTCTTTACTTGTATTTGTATGTTTTATTTTAGTTTGTAGATTAGGTTGCCGTTAGATGAATTTCTTTTATGGTTAAGAATAGGTTTCTTGTGATTATTAAGTAGTTTACTTCCATTTGTGCTTTCTATAGCAAGTTAAGAAGTGATAATGGAAATATTAAAAAGGCTAGCAATAGATCCTTGGCCTCTCTTCCTCCATTTGGGACTATGATTTGAGGCAAAGACCCTCTTGCTGCCCCAAAAACATAGATTTTCCTCATTCATAGGACTTTTAGTGTCTGCAACTTCTTAGTTGGTTAATAGCTAGTTTTGCTTTGCTTCAAAACTTCTTCATCATGCTCATTTATTTATTTACAATAGTCTTCTTTCATGCTTTCCTTTCTCGTTGCAGTTCTCAACATTTCCTTTCATAGATCATAGTTTATTTTGATGTAAAACTCTATTTTCCTAGATGCACTTATTCCATTGCTTGCTTAATCTCATTGGTTGACAGTCAGTTGTTTATGTAGCAGATATCTTCTAGTAGTATATCAGCCTATCAGCCATTCCATACTCCATCTGATCCATGCCCTGCAAGTCACCCAAGTCTGCCTTCTATTCTTCCTTAGTTTTCTGCATTTTCCATAGAACTTCTTCCTCTCTTCTTGAGCAAACCCCATCATCTTTCTCTCTCCTAATGATTCTTGGTAGGCCCTAGGTGCCCTAACACCTCATTCCAACATTCATCCACCTTTTCCACTCACTCTCACACCCTCAAAATAGTGAAAATTGCTCTCGGCCTCCTCCTGTAGGCCTCCTGTAGAATGTTGTTTTTCCTCCTATAGATTTCCTGTGTCCTCCTGTAGATTTTTCTGTAGGCTTCCTTTTGAAGGACGAGTGTGGGAAAAGTATCTAGAAGGCCACTTGAGACCTCCTAGGACCCATCCACACCATCCTACATCCTCTCAAGTTCCAAGACCACCCTCCATCACCACCTATTCGCTGCCACATTCACAAACAATAAATTACATACATGTTAAATTCACATAAAAATACATAAAAATCCATAAAGATGTTTTTTGCTCATTTACTTCCAGAAATAGCTTAGTTAGATGTTGTTTACTTCCTTGAGTATGTAATGGCATTCTTTTCATGGTTTTCATAGTGCTTTCTACAAAAGTAGGATTAATTGGTTAATTAGGATTTACTTGGTTTGCTTTGCATTTTAGTCTTCCTTTCTGCAAGTAGAATAACATCTACAGAGTAATATCTCTTTTTCCTTTTATCACATATAGAGCTTCTTCTGGAATCCATAGAAGTTGGCTTAAGCTCCTAGTGATCTTGCGCTAACTAACCAAGTGACAACCTGTAGTAAGAACTCGTACTTGTGCATACAGCACTGTCACTTCCAATTTTGTAACGAACTACCGGATTGATAAGAGTAAAGTAGGTAGCCTAGGAGTTGCAGCATTATTGCTACAATAATGGTGCTCACCAATGTGGACCTTGGGTAAATCTAGTACCATGCTATGCTCATAAACATGAAAATGTTCTAAATCTAAAAAGAGTTATCGCTCTTGTTTTTGTTGTAGCATTTGTTGTATTGTGTTTGTTTCTTGCAATCTTATGGAGACAAAATTGCAAGAGACATATTGAGAGAAAGATTTTTCCATCGTTACATCTAGGGCATCAAAGAATCTCCTGTGTAGAGCTCATCATCACAACAAATGAATTTAGTGATGCCAACTTGTTAGGAGTTGGTAGTTTTGGGAAAGTGTACAAAGGGGTTTTGAATGATGGCATAATGGTCGCTGTCAAGATTCTCAATCTACAAAATGAAGGGGCTCAAAAGAGTTTTGATAGAGAGTGAAAAGTTTTGGGTAACGTTAGACACTAAAATTTGATTAAGGTTATAACTTGTTATTCAAATCTCAAAATCACAGCTTTGATATTTCCATTAATGCCAATGGAAGCCTAGAAAAGTGGTTATATTCCGATGATGGAGAACAAAGTAGTTTGAATTTCACTCAAAGGTTTAATATAGAAATAGACATCACCCAAGACATGACATATCTCCATCACCATTGTTTTGTGCAAGTGATTCATTGTGATTTGAAACCCAACAATGTGTTGTTGGGTGAAGATATGACTCAATATTTAATAGACTTTGGCATTGCTACTATATGTTTTGCAAGTAACGAAGATGGAGCTCTCACTTACATAAATACACTCAAAGGATCTATAGGGTACATTCCTCCAGGTATTATTTAAAGTATATACCATCTTAAGCAATGTTATGATTTTCTTATGTTTTCTTAACATTTTGAATTAAAAAATTTAAGATGAGGATCTATGAATGCAAAATATGGAGTGGGAGGACATGTTTCAATAAATGGCAATGTATATAGCTATGGAATAGTGTTATTGGAAATTTGCACTAGAAAGAAGCCCACACACGACATGTTTGTGGAAAGAATGAACTTGCAAAAATGGTTGGGTAGTAGTTTTCCAAACCGAGTACAAGAAGTAGTCGACACGGGTCTATTGAGGAGGACTAATAGATGTAGTGAAGAAGATAAGGATCTTATTTGTCTCAGTTCACTGATAAATGTTGGCTTACTTTGAACAAATGAATCTCCTGAAGGACGACCTACTATGATGGGCATTCTAGGCATGTTGCAAAACATCAAAGACAATTTTTTGAGCACTACTACCATTCCCAAATTCCAATCAAATCTAACACATTTGTTTGGTAGTACAAGTACTACTATGAACAACATTTGTGAGGGTCAAAGTTCTTCCACATCTTAGTATTTTGTAACAAAGTGGTAGTTATGTAACTAAACTATGATGTAGTTTGAGTCTTATTTCTCTTTCCTTGTTTGTACATAAATATGTGGTTGATTGTATGTAAATGTGAACAATAAAGTTAGATCCATTCTCAATGGTGTTTTGGAAATGTCTTTATTATTCTGAAATTTCTTATTCTATCTCAAAAAAAAGTTATATTCAATATCCTTTGCATGTATAATTGAATGCATCACACTCACTTGTATTAAACACATTAAAAGTTATGTATAACTGAATGCATCACACTCACCTTGTATTAAATACATTAAAAGTTTTTTTTTCTTTTAAATGATTAAAACATAGAAATATTTTTTAGTTTTGGAAATTATCCAAAAAAATATCTTAATTTCTAGTTGTTGATGAATATATTCATTGTTGATTTTTTTCTTTTTTTTCAATGAATATAACTAGTGTTCTTTACATCCATACCCATAAAACTAGAATGATTAGAAAAAAATTATAAGCACATACATACATTCATACTCTACTAAAAAGGTTGTGTATGTTGCAATATATATTAGTAATAGAGTAAAAAGTTGAGTGTTATTATTAGACTATGAAACATGTGATACTTCTTTGCCCTGAAATGTTTGGAGTTATGCAGCAACAAACTTAACTATACAAATTAAACATTCCTTCATTTTCCAACAATCTATTTTGATTCTAGATATACTGTCATTTAGAGCCATGTTAGTGATATTGCGATTCAGAGCCCTGTTAGTTTTGATTAAACAGAGTCCTAAATTCTTAGACCCGTGATTAGAAAGTCCTAAATTATTAGAGCCATGATCCATTCTTGAAAATTGTATTTGATATTGGATGTTAAAAATTGTATTTGCTATTGGATGTTAAAGTAGTGGAAGTTCTATTTTTAAAATTATCATTGCTATTGGATGTTAACTTAATGGAAGTTCTATTTTTTTTAAATGTCATTGAAATTTTTAGTGAGTTTAAGGCATGCTGGGGATTGATGGTTTAAGGAGTATGTCAGTGAGCTTCCACATAAGAAGGGGAAAGTACGATTAAATATGAGAAGAATCCTACCAAGCTAAATGACGAGAAATTTAGCAGGAACATAAAATTATGGGGCAGAAGTAAATGTTGCAATAAAATCACACCTATAATGGTAGTTATAGCTAATAGATGCACTAAAGAATATGGTGGACATGGGTTTATTGAGGATGACTAATAGATGCATTGAAGAAGATAAAGATATCAATTTTATGAGTTCACTGATAAATGTGGGCTTGCTTTGCACAAATGAATCTCCTGAAGGATGACCTACTATGATGCGCACTCTAGGCATGGTGCAAAACATCAAAGGCACTTTTTTGAGCACTATTTCCATTCCCAAATTCCAATCAAACCTAAGACATTTGTTGGGTAGTACAAGTACTACTATGAACAACATTTGTGAAGGCCAAAGTTCTTCAACATCTTAGACTATTGTAACAAAGTGGTAGTTATGTAACTAAACTATGATGTAATTTGAGTTTTATTTCCTTTTCCTTGTTTGTACATAAATATGTGGTTGATTGTATGCAAATGTGAACAATAAAGTTAGATCCATTGCCAATGGTGTTTTGGAAATGTCTTTGTTATTCTAAAATTTCTTATTCTATCTAAAAAAAACGTTATATTCAATATCCTTTGCATGTATAACTGAATACATCGCGCTCACTTGTATTAAACACATTAAAAGTTATGTATAACTGAATGCATCACACTCACCTTGTATTAAATATATCAAAAGTTTTGTATTTCTTTTAAATGACTAAAACATAGAAATATTTTTAGTTTTGGAAATTAATGAAGAAAATATCATAATTTCTAGTTAATGAATATAATTATTGTTGATTTCTTTTTTGTAATCAATATAACTAGTGTTGTTTACATCCATACCTATGAAACTAGAATGATTAGAACAAAATCATAAGCACATACATAAATCCATACTCTATTGAAGAGGTTGTCTATTTTGCAACATATATTAGTAATAGAGCAAAAAGTTGAATGTTATTATTAGACTATGAAACATTTGATACTTCTTTTCCTGAAATGTGTGGAGTTATGCCGCAACAAAATTAATTATACAAATTCAAAATTCCTTTATTTTCCAAAAATATATTTTGATTCTAGAGATACTATGATTCAGAGCCATGTTAGTTAGTGATACTCCGATTCAAGGCTATGTTAGTTCTGATTAGAGAGAGTTCTAAATTCTTAGACCCATGATTGGAAAGTCCTAAATTATTAGAGCCATGATCCATTCTTGAAAATTGTATTTGATATTGGATGTTAATATAATGGAAGTTCTATTTTTCTTGTTAAATTGTCATTGAAAGTTTCAGTGAGTTTTAGGCATGTCAGGGATTGATTCAGAGCCATTTTAGTGATACTATGACTCAGATCCAGTTAGTTAGTGATACTCTGATTTAGAGCTATGTTAGTTCTGATTAGACAGAGTTCTAAATTCTCAGACCCATGATTGGAAAGTGCTAAATTATTAGAGCCATGATCCATTCTTGAAAATTGTATTTGATATTGGATGTTAACGTAATGGAAGTTCTATTTTTTTTCTTAAATTGTCATTGAAATTTTCAGAGAGTTTTAGGCATGCTGGGGATTGATGGTTTAAGGAATAGGTCAGTGAGCTTCCACATAAGAAGGGGAAAGTATGTTTAAATATGAGAAGAATCCTACCAAGCTAAATGACGAGAAATTTAGCAGGAACACAAAATCATGGGGTAGAAGTCAATGTTGTGATAAAACCACACCTACAATGACAATTATAGCTACAATTTGCCCAATTTTAAATGCAGTGTCCAACTCCATGGAAAGATTCTTTTAGATGCAGTGTCCAACTCCATGGCAAGATTCTTTTCGAGATAAGTTCTTACTAGTTTAGCAACTTCAGCCTTCCCTTTGCCTTCAAAATATCCCAGGTGGATAGCATTTTGGGCTGATGTGGTGGAAAAGAGGTCCAATTCTTCTCTACACATCTCTCCTGAAAAATTATTTTATTTTTTTCCTTTGAAGCAGATGCTAATTTTGAGTCAGATATAGTTAAGGAAGGAGAATGCAACAATGGTGGTTGTGATTCTAATTTCTGCATGCAAAGATAGTTGATGGACTACTTTGAGGAGCAAGCAAATGTACTAAAAAATAATGGAGGCTGGAAGGAACAAGATATCAATGGCATGGTTGACGTTCATTGAAGAAATACAAAACATGTCTATAATTTATTCATTATAAAAAATCTCGGTGAAGCTAGCAAATAGTTAACAGACTACTCGGAGGAGCCAACAAATCTACTTTAAAAAAAGCACAAATGATCCAAAATGCCAATGATTTCAATTATTTGTTTTTTTGTTATTTTGCATTTGACTAAATCAACTCTTATTCGAAGCCCCATGATGAATCTTTCCCCGGGTTAGTAGCTTGAATAGTTTGTTGGTTCAGGATGAACCAACTCAATTCATTTTGAGTTGGGTTTTCATTGTTAATGATTTATATGATGCTAATACTACAAATCAGATTTGATGTCAATCTATATCTAGGACTATGTTACGTATTCACTTCTATGACTCTAACACTAAAAATCTGATCTGATGTCAATCTATATCATAAGGGTTTTTTTTCAGAAGAAAAAAATAGAAACATGTCTTTTAGTAGTGAATATTGTTTTACATCAACATACATCTAGCGCAAGCCTTACCCAAGCTGGATTGTAAAGTCCAAACACATAACCAAAAAACGAACCACTGGTATGTCATCAGAACATTACAATAAGAATATCAAATAAATACTCACACTGATAGAAAAAAACATAACAAAACAGGGATAGATAGATAGAGTACAAAACATAACAAAACAGGGATAGACAGACAAAGTACAAAAATTATGGGTAAGAGAACGGAACATCTCTCCATCATATCTCAAAATAACCTTTTCCATAAATGATACCATTGACCACATATTCATAAACCATATTCCCATCTGAGAGAGCCACACCACGGCTCCATGTTTTGTTCCCAGTATATAGGCTAAAATGACACATCATGTATGGTAGACTTCAAGTCTCATATTCGTTGCATCCAATAGCATCTCAAATACTTAAATGACACATCAGGTATCTGTTGAAGCCTCAAAAATCACTGCAATAACATGGGGGATGACCACCCGATCCAGACCTTAAATAAGCTCCTTTTCCGTTTGGAATGGTGGTTCCAACTGGTTCAACTAGGTCCAGTTACCTTCCCTCAATCTCCAATGGCTTTAAAATATGAATTTCATTCACCAATGGAGAAGATACATTAGATCGACTCTCTTGCTGATTAGGCAAGAAAATGATCCTTAAGCTGATTGGGGCTCAGCCAAGCCACTACCAAAATTTTGCCTCTTTGGGAAGAGGACTTAAAAGAAAGTAGAAATTAATCTAAATGCAAACTTATTCTAAGATGCAAGCGAAATGACCTATCTTAATCCTATCTCAATTAGGCAAATATAGATCTAACCCAACCAAGAGCAAGATATTTAAAGTATTGGGATTTAAATATGTGTGGCTTATAATGAATATCAAGCTAATGAAGTAATTCAATTAACTGACATTATGAATACTGCACACATCCTATTGAGACCTCTTAATTGAAATAATCAATCATCAACACTCAAGAAGAAGTTCTTAGAATGATTTTGATCATTTAGTTAGTAACTTGAATTATTAAACAATAATATGTAGAAGAAGTTCACAACATATCACTATTTATTAAACCAGTATTAAAAGACAGATTTATGAGTAAATAGTTACTCAGAAATCAGAATTCAACCCATAAGAGCAGAGATAAATAATAACATAAAATAGAGACAAATTACCCATAACAACAAAAGTGCACAAATATGTAAGTAAATTAACATAATTCTGTCATCATAAAAATGAAACCAACATTTAAGACAATGGTATTTGAAATACCAATTTATTGAATCCATTTCTCCAGCTCCAGTTTCTAACAGTCCTTTACAATGCCTAAGCTCCTACTTTCAAAAACAGAGCTAGAATAGTTCAAACTCTGTTCATTATACATAACTCAAAATGTAAAAGAAAATCCTCAATAATCTCCAGATCTGAGATTCCACTCGTCCCACCTACAACTCTAAATCCTTATTACAAAAGTTCTTTTATAATTCCAGAATTATAGAGGAGAGAAGCCCTTATTACATTTTGCAATCTACTATTTATAATATTTGCAAAGGAATTCTTTACAAGAAAGTTTCTTCAAGAAGAGATTTTCTCAATCAATTTTCATCTACTATAAATTATTCTTTAATTACTGGAGCATTCTCATTGATTGAGACCATGTTCTCCTCATCTTTTTAACTGTTTTCCTGCAAAAACAAATCAAAACAAAATTAAAATGTAAAAATAAAATCAAAATGCCAAATCTGGAATTAAAACAAATCTAATCAAATTTAATTAAACAAATAATTGAAAGGAAATCCAAGCTTTCTATTTATTCCTATGACTATTTAATTAGCCAAGGATCTCATTGACGAATGGGTTTGCATTCAGAAGAGGCTTGGGCAAATGAAAATGTAGAAAATAAAGCTTAGGAAAATTAGTTTTATTCAAAATTCAGATCTTGATCTTCTGCTGAATTTTAGACCCAATTAATAATCAAATCTATTAATGAAACCTCCTTAGAAATGTTCTCCATGATTTTATCTTTCCAATGAGCCATCCCGGACCTTAGTTGGCTAAGTAAAACTTAATCTATGAATTTCTAAAGTTGATGAGTCAAAAACTGCCATAATTCTGGAAATTCTGTTGCCTAGGCCAAAAAATCAGAATTTGTTAATTAAATTCTAGCCCTAAATTAGATTTTGATTATTTAATAATTAACTCTAAATTAATTATTAACTAACTATTAATTAATTTTAATTAATGCTAATATGATATTAATCTAAATTATTTACAGATTAATTATTAACAGAATTAAATAAAATTTAAAAACTAATTAAAAATATTCTCATATTATATTTATATTATAATTTAAATTATATCAAAATTATAATATAAATTATAATTATAATATAATAATATTATAATGTAAATATAATATTTTAACAAACCATTATCCTTATTTATTCATCCCAATGAGTTTATGATGGAGAGGAAGTGAAGTGGGACGGGTGAGGTGAGCATGAGGTAGCATGAGGTGAGGTGGAGGGTGTTGTGACTTAAATTCCAAAACATACATGGGGGGAAGGACTTTGTTCTTATTTGGTAATGATCTTACATCACATCGCATGAAGGGACTGTGTCGGGGTTTTGGAAACTTGATTCTTTATGAATTTGCGTAGTGTGATTTTGCGATGGACGCGATCATCTTATATATTTTTATTTTTATTTTTTTGTTTTATTTTATATGGGGCCCAAGTTTAATGAGATTTGGTTAAGTTATAAAATGAATTTAAGTGGGGGTTTATTTAAAGTGAGATTTTTCTATTTAAACTACAACCACTCTTCCATTATGAAATTTTAAGTTTGATAATTCATTTTAAAGTAGGAAATTAGAATGAATTACTAAAATCTTGAAAATCGTGTTTTTAAATGCTTTATAATTTGACTCGGTCATTTAGTAGAATCATCACTGAAAAATGAAAAAATGTTAGTAATAAATGACTAAGAGTTAATATTTACAAAAAACGTATTTTAACTACGAGAATTAAAATATTGGTACATTTTATACATTTTCTAAACCAGACGACATAAATGATGAAACTCCAAAAGAGTGTTATTTAAAAACTAGTCGACCAAATGGAGCGAAACAAGTATCAATGGGAAGCTTATAGAAAATTGATTTTAACAAAGCAATGAAAGTTAAAAAGATGAAAAATTAACAAAAGCGTAAGATAATCAACTTAATAAAAATCCTAAAAGGTGTTTAGCCAAAAAATTTAGGGAAATGGTTCCCATTATTTGAAGTAAGCAAGTCAAAAATGGGGGGGTTGTGTTTTACCACAATAATGGCGACACACGGGAGAAGAACCAGTTATCTATGTTTGATATGAATGAGATTTTCCTAAAATTAAAGTAATAATAATTAAATAAGAGAAAATTATCTTTTTGGAATGCTTGACTAGGTTCATTAAGCTGAATAAAAGCGAGAATCATCTCCTACGCCCCCTTAAATAGGCTTGAGGGACTCTTCAGAAATATTATTTTATTATTTTCCCTTGAAAAATGAAGGAAAATAATCAATCATGAGATCCTCTTGTCAAATGGCATGCACGGCTACCCAAAAAGATTAAAGTAAACACTAAAGCACAATCGTGGACATGAATGAATCCACTAGAGAATTACACGCATGTGGCTTTTGTCCTTGGGATCAACTAGAACTAGCCTCATCGAGTTCTCAATAAAACAAAAATGGATAGATGGACTCAGGATGATCCCTATGCCTAGCTCCTACTCCCCCTTAAATAGGCTTGAGGGACTCTCTAGAAATATTATTTTATTATTTTCCCTCGAAAAATGAAGGAAAATACTATGGGCAGATCCCATGGGAAAATACCATTGTAAATACCATGGGTAGATTTTGTTAATTTTGACCACATCAAGAAAGGAAATATTACAAATCCTCTAGCCCAAATATTGCTTTCCCTCAAGCAATCCAATTCTATCCATAGTAGCAACATTGGTACATTGATACCAGGATCCCATACAAACGAGTATGGTATCTCATGCCTCTATGCTAAATGATCCTAAATGGATCCTCTGATCTTTGGATCCCAAACAATCCTTTGACAAATCCTACTCTCAATAGATTCACTTGGATCCCAATGCCAGCCAAGTCCTGGGACCTCTGTGTTATGATACCATATCAACCCTCCATTACTGCCCGTGCCTAAGGGTCCAAACTACAATATTCCCTTGGCTATGGGTATCCTCCTTGGAATCAACACATCAATAGAGTTCCAACTTATCACCTCTTGCTAATCCATCCCGTGGGAAGGATCTAATGCATGACTACCTGCACATGGGATACATATATTATGTTGATGTTTCGTCTTGCTCATCTGATACTGCTCCACTTGGTCACCCAACTTAATCCATTTGGAGAACTCTTCCCTTCTCTCCCAATGTATAATGGTGGGTTGTTAGTGCTACAAGCTTTATCTATGTACTCCTGTAGAGGGTTTCTCCGGGACTCCCAACTATATTCCTCCTGTTGCCTTGTGAGGGACTTGAGATGTTCCTCTAAACTAGACAACTTGGACATTGACTCGACACATACCCCTATGATCTCCTCAATTGTTTTTTTCTCCTGTAAGATGGTGTCTTAGGTTGTCCATACCCTCTGCTTCAACATATGAATAAGATGTGTCTTGAAATGCGTGATCCTTCCCTTAAAGTTTCCTACTGGAAATTCTGGTGTTCTTCTGAATTCTCTATATCTGTCTATACCATATGTTGAACTATCATAACTCCAACTTAAACCTTTGACTGATTCTCCAGAATTGGCTCATCATGCATGCTATATTTTTCATGTTGTCCCACATGATAATGTTGATTTATTGGTACTGGCTCCTCGCCTGATTCTTCTTAAATGTCTTCTCCCTGGTCTTTTCCACAAGTGGGGACAATATGTTGTCCACCCTCTTTAGTTGTCAAACATGGATGTACTGGTGGACTGTTATCTACACCTGATTTCCTGTACTCTTTATGGATATTCTCCTAGATATCTATGGACTGAGCTACATCATCCAGAGGAATTACCTCCTTCCTTTCCCCATGCGCTTTGTTAAGCTGAATAATTATCACCGACTTGTCCTACAAGTTTCCCTGGAAAAAGTTATGTTGATGGTCACCATCTGTACTTGATGGCTCAGATATTTCATAGGTTCTCTCCTGAAACCAGTGAACCCAACTATGGATGAATCCCCATGATCTGAAGGACCGGTGAACCCAACTATGGATGAATCCCTATGATACGAAGGAGTCTCTAACTGTTCTGCCCTTGTTGCCTCCTTGTTGCCTCCTTGTCACCTAGACATGAATGGTTAAGGGCCCAAGGTCCCTTTCAGATAAAGCATAGTCCTCTCCTCCTTAGTTCATTCTTGTTGTATATTTTGTCCTTGCTTCCTCCATCAATCCTTCTCAACTGCTTCCTAGTCAACACCCTTCTGACTAATTGTATTTCTTGCCTTACCAACTTATTGACTAGATCATAGGTAGCTGGTGATACCTTTGGTTCCTTCTCCTATATGGTCAACAATGGTGGTTGTGATTCTAATTTATGCATGCACAGATAGTTGATGGACTGCTTTGAGGATTGAGAAAATCTACCAAAAAATGGAGGTTGGAAGGAACACGATATCAATGTCATGATTCCCACCTCATCCTCTCCTTCGTTAGGCATTGAATATATATTGATAGTAAATAAAATTTAGGAAACTTGCTATTGAAAGAAGATTTGATGTCAAATTATTTGAGAAAAGCAGGATGAAGTTCTCAGGTTTGATGTCAAACTATCTAAGAAAAGAAAGATGAAGTTCTCAAGGGATTGGAGAGATTTCTGACACTGATTATCCCACTCAAAATACCACCAAGAAAATCTCACTAGGACTTGCCGAGCGCATTGATTGATCATAATAAGAAGAACAATGTTATTCTTACAATGTTCATCCATCTTCTAGAAAGTATGTGCATGTGTATACCTTTAATTTCAAGATTTCTTGAAACACATGGTCAACGTTCATTGAAGAAATACAGAACATGTCAGTGATTTCTTCATTATAAAAAATATTGGTGAAGTTCGTTTCTTTTCTTTAGGGATTGAAGAAAAAATAAGCACAAATGATCCTAGATGCCAATGATTTCAATTATTCATTTTTTTTGGTATTTTGTATTTGACTAAATCAACTCTTATTCGAAGCCTCATTATGAATCTTTGCCTAGGTTAGCAGTGTGAATAGTTTGTTGGTTCGGGTTGAACGAACTCAATTCATTTTGAGTTGGGTTTTCATTACTAATGATCTCTATGATGCTAATACTACAACTTTTATTTGATGTGAATCTGTATCATAGTGTTATGTTACGCATTGACTTCTATGATGCTAATACTTTAAATCTGATTTGATGTCAGTCTATCTCATAAGGTTATCTTACATATATTGGATATGTTGTTGTTATACAAGTAATCCAAGCACATTAGAAATGGAAACACTACAACAAAGCCAACCATAGGCAAATAAAAAAGTCAATTACAATTATAGAGTCAATCATAGGTATGTGTTAAAGTCCTTTTAATATGTCACCCTTAGGTATTTGAAGAATATAAAAAAAATCATCCATATTATAGTGAATATAGTGAAATTTAGATTTATTCAATGTTTTCAGATATTCCAAAGTTTATAGTCTATCTTGCCTCCCTCCTAATTCAGTAATATGATGTTGGGAATCAAGACAAGCTGATTTTGAGGTATACCAAGCTGAGATTCTATTATCACTTGTTTATCATAGTCCTAGTGATCAAAATTAAGCTTCTTGCAATGAATCAAGTATGGCTTAGCTCTTAGTTTGCCTAATATGGTTTTGCTTGGTATCCCTTTCCCTAGCTTGGGGATGAATCCTTGGTGCTAGTAGTGTTGTGTAGGTGGTGATTCAAGAAGACTGTTCATCTTATATATCTATATATAGCTATAGAGGGGGAGAATGTTTCTTAAGAAGGGAGATTGAGTGATGGGTTTAGGCAGTGGAGAGAGGTGGTGGTGGGGTGGTTGAAGCTATAGCCAATGGAAAGTAAAAAATAAGACACAACGACTCATTTGGAGTCAATGCAATATCCATTGCAATATACACACTTCTAGGACTTAGGCTAATGTAAACTTTTTAAAGAAAAATATACGTTGGGAATAGTGAAGGCCATAATAAGACATTTATTTTCTTTCCCAATAAAAAATTATTTATAAAAACTAAATCATTTTAAATACAATTAAAAAAACGTTGGTTCACGAAATCTGGGTAATCACATGCAAAACAAGGAGGGGTTGTTATCACATGGCACCTCTACATGAAGTCTTAATGGGAATAGTTAGGTGAAAACCATTCCTTGAACTCACCACAAACCACATTCATTGCATCCAGTCGAAGGAGGTCCAGATGAGGACGAGGTAATTCAGATTAGAGCATGACATGCATTCCACCATTACTGTGGATTCCGACATTCACTCCAACATTCATTCCTTCATCCTCTCTACTTCGTAGGTGGACGGTCAATGGGGGTCAGGAGTAGCAATCAAACTTTGGTTGTTTCAGGTCTGTGGAAGAGATTTCATAGGTCTATTCATCTTGGCGAGGGAACATGGTTGAGTTAGATGTGGGGGCAAAGGTCATGGGTGCCAACCTCTCTCTCCCCTCCATGGTCAAGGAAAAGAACAATTTGATGAGGATATGCCTATTCATATCCACCACATTGTTTCCATGGACATTGAGGAGAGACGAAATATAGGGAATGGCCACTGGTTCATATGTAATTTTCTTTGCAGACAACTCTTTGATTAGGAACAAGCCTAGGAGAGATCCGAAGGAAGATTTTTTGAACTCAATGCCTTTCTAGTTCACACACAAATGACCTTAAAAAACATGTCTAGAGAAATGGAATTTCCCTTTCCCCTCCTTCCCCTTCTCCCCCTCCTCTAGTTTTGTCTAATTCGAACACATCGATTGAAGCAGTGGAATCCTCCCATCAAGGGAAAAGAATTTCTAGTTTGGCTCACACAGAACCCCAAGCCAATAAAAATATGGCGGCTGACAGTCACATATCACCTTAACCAATCAGGAAAGCGATGAACTTATCCAGCGAATCGGTGTTGAGGGAAAAGCCAAAGGGGAGCACTCATAAAGCAAAGTAAAATCATACACTTGGGGAGCATTCATCGAATCAAAGTGTTCCCCTTGGATTCCTAAAGGATATTGTTGTCCTTTGAGATAACCTAAGATTAAATAATCATAAGCTAGAAAACCCTCAATCAATGTTTGAAAATTAAACAAAATATACTTAAGATTATAAAGATACTGAGAATTTAATGATTTAGAGGGAGATACTTAAACAAATAGTTCAGTAACCCATTCTCTTTTAATGATTATAACTTTGGAAAGGAATTAGGAATAACTGAAACTCAGTTACACTTACCAAACTACCTTTATAAAACTTAAACATATGCAGAATACATAATGAAAGATGCATTGGAAAAACATACAAGAGAAACAAAACCGTGTGAAACAAAATTTAGAATCCTCTGCTTTATCATTAATGATCCGAAAAAGCTGTGTACATGGAATGCTTACAAAATGCTTATGCAAGGGTGCAACCCTTAATAACTCATAGAAGAGAGTTATTTATAGTAGTTTAGATAGTGACAAAATATCCCAAGCTGATTACAAAAATAGCCTAAAATAAAATAGGAAAATAAAATTACTGAATGATGTGTCCCTATTAGGGAGGGAGTTGTTGATTACTGTTCCTTCCAAAAATGATGTGTTGTCTTCTTGTTGGGGTGAAAAGTTAATTAAATGTTTCACATAATTGATCCCACCTCTATTCACTTGGTATCTCTAGATTTTCCATTCTTCTAAATATCTCATCAACTTTGATATATCTTTCAAAATTGGGTTTAGTGAGGAAAACATGTCCGACTTCATATTTGATTGTGAGCTCAAGGCTCAAAGCTTCCAGAAACTCTTTGTCAGAAATTTATCTTTCTATGCCTACAAATTGATTGCTATCTACTGCAAGAGTATATAACTTTTCACAGTAATCCTCCAATTTGACTAACTGATCAATTGATGACATTAACCCTGGTAAACATTTCTTATTCTACATACTGAATTTAGAATGAAACCTTTAGACTGCAATGTTCAAAGCTTCACATTTTTTTTTCAACTGAGTGAGTAGATTCTTCTTCATTAGGACTTTCTTAATTTCTAAAATACTAGTTGTCATATCTGGAATATGTATTTCTTGTAACTATTGCTTAGTCTTAGAGTTTAATAATTTGATCATTCCTGCTACCTCTTTGAGTTTTGTCCTCAATGCTTCCCTCTGATTATCCATCTTTGTCCTGCATTTGGCAATAAACTCTTGTTGCTCAAAAATTATTTTTATGGATGGCCAACTTCTGTTATGGAGTGGCTGATATCTAACCAGATGTCATCTTTGGCTTGGGCCAAAGTTTTTTCCATTAGAGTCTTACTCTCTAATTGTTTAACCTTGATTTCTAACCTGTGTGATTTTTGCATTATTCAATATACAAGGTGTCATTTTTTACCTTCTATGACTCTAGGGTTCGAAACTTTTGCAGTAACTTTTCATTCTATTGCTTTTGTGCATATAAATCCTATGATAACCTTATTGTTTCAACTGTTGTTGATGATGAAGCAATGTCAGTTGAATATGAGCTTTGCTCTGTACTTGCTATGGGAATTGTTGTTGTTGGGGTCACATCAAGCTGTGTTGCCTCTTTTTCCTTGAGCAGTTTTTATATTTGCTCTTCCATATTCTTGATCTGTATGTTTTTCTCAATAATGAGCTTTAACATCTCCTTCATGTGCTATTCATTTTATACCATCTCTCTAGTTTGTGGATCCTCAGTTGAAGGCAGTTTCAACTATTTCTTCAAGGCTGCTATCTTTGTATTCTTTTTCTTGAGTATTTCTTCAATTGCTTTACAGTCTTGAGGATCATATCCAATTTTAACAATAATATATTCTAAATATTTTATTTTTTTTTCTTTAGCTAAAGATAACAATTTTTCAATCTTAAGTTGTGACTGCACATTTGACACGGTAGTTCTGAGCTTAGAAAGAGTCATGGCAGTTGTAGTCATGATTGAAAATAACATTTCACTTGATTGCCTGTGCAAATCCATTTGATCAATAGCATGTATCTGGTTTACATCAAATGAAAATATGGTCTTCTTATAATTTGCTCTGGATTTGGGAAATGGAATCCGAGCCTACAAAAATGCCACTTGCATCCTTCTTCTTTCACTGTCAAAGGTAGAAAGAAGTTTGTGCTGAGAGGTGTATGTCTGTTTCCACAACTGACTGTACATTTGTGACTTGATATTTTCATTCTTTCGTTTAATTTCTAGAAATCTTGAGGAGATACCAGTATCTTCTGCTGAGCTGATCTCAGTTGACTAAATAATCTCCATAGGTTCAGTTGAAGAAGTATAAGGAGGTTTGTGATTAGTGGTCCCTACTGATGAAATATATTCTAAATATCCAAGATCAATTATTTCTGGTGGCTTTCTCCCTGATGAAATTGACAATTCGGTGTTCAATTTCTTTTGTACTATAGGATACTCTTTAACTAATTTTGTAGCTAACTGAGTTTCCTCTCTGGCTCTTTTGTGTTGAGTACTCTGAGTGACTAGAGTATTTACCTGTGGAGTAGTTATAACCTGTTCATCTGATTGTAAGAGAGTTCCTTCAGACCACTACTCGTGGTTCATAAACTTCTCCAATTCTGGCTTGGGAGTATGATTGTAAGGTGTTGCCTTCAATTGAACTCTTAGGGCTGAGATGATCCCAAAAGGATCATAAGACCATGTGAAGCTTGGTTGGAGGTTCATATTCTTCAACAATTTGTCTTCCTTTGTGCCGGCAGACCTAGTATTACAGATGAATGCCCCTACCTTGGCTTTGAGTTTGAACTGTGACTTTTTCTTACCTGAGACAAAATGGAGTTCATTCATATGTATCATCTACCTGATGTACTCCAGTGAGAATATCCTCATTGGCACATACTTGGGTAGTTTGTATGGAGCTAACTCACTACCATATATCCTGATTTTAGTGTCGTTCTGGTACAGATACTAGTCACCAGTCTTAGTCTGTTAAGATAGGTGCAATATTTTCTTAATTTCTTCTCTAATTCTAGGCTTTGCCTTGCTATTAAGTAATTGAAGAATTGGATGTACAAAAGAATCTATAAATTGAGAGAATGGAAACTTTGATGATGATGCTCTGACTAACTCTGTCCAGTGAATCACTGATTGATTCACTCCTAGCTCATCTTGCCTGTTAAGCTGAAAGTGAAATGAATCTCCTTATTGAAACAAAATCAAATGAATTATGTCTGAGCTATATATGAACACTCCTTGTGTGGTAAAATTCATAAATTGTTCATGTATATTATCAAAAAAGAATTGGCTATCATTATACATGAAGGAAAGTTGATATTCCTTATTGAAAATGGAAAAGAATCTAAGGATGGATTCATCAACAAGTTGATCATTTTCATAGCCTAAGAGGTATGGCAACAAGGAGATGATATGTCTAGTGGCTTCAGGGAACATGGAAGATGAATAAGGTGGGTTTCTCTTGGGTAATTCAGCATCTTCTAGCAAAAAGAGTTAAAATAAGGGCTCTCTGTGGGAAGGTGAGTTTATTATAAAGGTCCATGAGAGCTGCTAGTGAGAAATATTTGAGGGAGTCAGATGAAGGTATCATCAACATTTGTTTTATACTCTGAGTAGTAATGGTGATCAAGATGTTTCCATCCTAAGTCATCACTATTCTTTATAGAGGATCATACCTGGCTTGACACCATGTGATCAAATCAGGGAAATGATGAGTTTTGGGAAAGGAGAACAGGGGAAAAAGTGTGTCCTAGAAATGAATGGGGTCTTCCTTATCTATGTATTTCTTCTTTAGCCATAGATGCAATTCGTGGAAATCGAATTTGCATTCATAGTCTGTGACATTGAATAGGGAGTCTACAAGGGGAAGATGGTCCAAGTCGATCAAGGCTATAGATGGATTCTCTTCTTCAACAGTTTTATGTGTTTTAGTTTTCGGGGGCATCTTGCTGCAGGGGAGTAAATAGAAAAACTGATTCAACTGAAGGATGAATAACATGGAAAATAGAAACAACGTGATTAGAGCTCTTCGCGAAATGGATCGAAGCAGAAAAGTAGTAAATGGTAGAGCCATGGGATATTTATAAGTAGAATTTAGATTAATTTACTGTTTAAAACTTGACTGTAGGCAATTTATTATAGAGGAGCGAGTTTAATTGTCCAACGAGAGGGTAAAACTATTAAATGAGGCTGTCAATGGGATGGGCGCGTATGTCACAACGACTTTATTATGTGGCAACTTGTGAGAGGATGAGGGATAACGGATGAGTAACATATTTATGATGTGGCGGCTTCCATAAGGAGAAGGGGGTAACAAATGGATGATATGGCATGGGGGCACAGTCAACCTTTGGAAGGCTAGAAACTGTCGACAGGATTTCGGGAGGGTGAGTCGGTTTATGGTTTTAGGCTTTGGGGGTCTGAAATGCTACAGGAGTGACACATACAAAAAATAGGTGGCCATTGAAACAACTTTTTGGACCCCTTACCCCCCTTGCGTTAACAAGAAATGAATGAAGGGGATCCAAAATGATACCTCCGCCATTGATCTAGGCGATGTTGATCGTGTCCGTTGAAAAGTGTCGGGTGCTTATTTGCCACCGATTTATCGTTTTGTCTTTTTGCGACTTTAGACAATTAAGCACATTTTCCTTTTATAAACCTTATTATAAAAGGAAATTAAACTTAAAAATGAAAGCTTAACTTTTGTAATCAAGCTAAACATACTTTTAATGGCACATTTAAACTAGCTGCCTAAAATTTATTTGATTTTCAACTAAAGCAATTTGTTTTTCTTTTGTTTGCTTGCATAACATTTTATTTGGTTTTGCATTCCTTTTTTAGGGAAATCTAACCTATCATTTCTTCTAATATGGACATGATATAAAATATTCCTAACATTGTTTTTTGTATTTTTCTTTTTGTCCATATCCTAACTTAAGATTTAACATATGTTATATTTTTATTTTTCTAATATGTTAACTTATAAAAACCAAAATTGTTCCAATATTGGCTCCAACTAGGGATTGCTCCCCCCTATGGGATATAGAGAACACGAAGATCCAAGTGCCTTCTCATCAAGCTATGGAGTCTTTTCTGAAACAGATACTCACTTGAAATTTTAAAAAATAAATAACTCTCCGCATATTTGCAGATGATGCATCACCAAATGAAGAAGTTGTATTGAATGTAATGTTTAAGGTATTTCCCGTTGACTAGCAATGAGGAATAATCTCCTTACAAGTTATGTAGAATGAATGTATTGTTCCCTTTGACTTCTGCAATGATGAATGGACCAAACCATAGGTTTTCAAATTTTGCATGCTTTCCTTTATCTTTTCTCATAGTATCCCATCTAAGCACTAGGTCACCTTTCTTGAAATTTCTTTCTCTAGCCTTTTGTCAAAAAATTCCTTCATTTTATTCTGATATTTCTTTAGCTTATATTGAATTTCATCTCTGTCTTCATTTAATTCAATAATTTTATTAATCCTTCTTGAGAAATCATCCTTTTCTTCATAGAAATATTGGAGTAATTTCATAACAAGTAAAGCTAATTGAGTAGGAAAAACTACTTCCTTACCATAAACTAATTGGAAACGAGACTTGCCTATTGATCGCTTAGGAGAAACTTTGTTTGCCCAAATGGCATGAATAATATGGTTGTCCCAACTCTTTTTATGGTCTTCAAGAGGCTATTTAATGACCTTAACAAAGGTCTTGTTGGAGGACTCTGCTAGCCCATTACCCTATGGATATTATGGTGTAGAATGGTGTAAAAGGATTGAATATTTTTGGTAGAATTCAATCATTTTCATACTACTGAAAGCTGCTGCATTATCTGTAATGATCTATTTAGAACATCCAAATCTTGATAGGATTTTTTCTTCAAGAAACTTAATGACAATAGTGCTAGTTGCATTTTTCATAGGTATGGCTTCTACCCATGTGGTAAAATAGTCTGTAGCAGTTAAAATCCATTTTTGTTGATTGCTTGATTATGGATGAATTTCCCCTTGAAAGTGTAATCCCCATTGTAGAAAAGGAGAATTAACTAATACTGGTACCAATGGAAGTGCTGAAAGATTCTGTTTTCCTACAAACAGTTGGCATGGTTTGCAACTCCTTACTCTTGCTCCAACCTCTTTGAAAAGTGTGGGCCAATAGAAACCTGCTTTTAAAATTTTGTAGGTTGTTTCTCTTCAGGCATAATGTCCACCACAAAACCCTGCATGAAACTGATCTATAATACCTTTTGTTTCATCCTCAGTTAAACACAGAAGAAGGATATTAAGAGGGTCCTTCCAATACAAATTAGCATTGATAATGCAGTATTTTATGGATATAAGCTTCAAAGCTTTGCACTGCTTCAAATCAAGATCAGGTGGACATTGAAAATCCCTGAGAAACTACACAATATCAGAATACCAATAAGAGAGTAGATATTTATGATCTATATGAACAAGAATGTCTTGTTGTGGAGGAGGAGGTTCTTGTGGATTCTCCCCTTCTCTAAGAGGAGGAGGTTCTTGTGATTTCTCCCCTGATATTGAGGAAATCAAATTTATCCCCAATACTTTACAGTTGCATTCAACTACCAATTTGGCCAAGCCTTGGCCTTTTACTAGCTTTGTGATTTTAATTTTAAGGTCAAATTCAAGAATCTTTGCAATCCATCTCCCTCTTCTCCCATCAGTCTCGGGTTGGGTCAAAACAATTTTAATAGCATGATTGGGAACATATGCTGTAATGTGGGAATGCAAGACATAAGTTCTAAAGGATTTAAGAGCTTGGATCAAGGCATAAGCTTTCTTTTCGATAATATCATACCTAGGTTTAGTATCTGTCATGACTTTGGAAAAGAAAGCTATAGGATGGTCATCGGAGTCTTCATTCTTTTGTAATAGGACAACAACAAGAGTAGTTTTTGAGGAAAGAGAAAAAATACTGAAAGGTTTAACATAATCAAGGCTAGGAAGAGTTGAGGCTTCTAAAATGGCATTCTTAATTTGATCAAATGTAAATCTAGAAGGGACAGTCCATTTAACTTCATGATCCTTTTTAAGCTTATCAGTTATATCTTTGACAATCTCAACATAGTTTGGGATAAATCTTCTTAGAAAAATATTCTTTCCTAGAAACACTTAGATTTCCTTTTTGTTCCTGGGCAATGTCAAATTTTGAATTGCAGATACTCAGTTGGGATCAATCACTACCCCTTTCCCTAAGATGATATGGCCCAATAATTTTCCCTCTTTGATAGCAAAGAGTGAATTCTTAGGGTTCATTGATATTCCAAATTTCCTGCACCTGTCAAAAACCTTCATTGACTGCTTTAGATGTTTCTGATTAGAATTAGAAAAGACTGTAAAATCATCAAGATAAATAACTAAAAATTTATTTACCTGCCCAACAAAAGATATATCTATAGCTTTTTGGAATGTTTCTCATGTATTTGATAAGCCAAAAGGCATCCTCGCATACATGAATGTACCCCAGGGTGTAGTAAAGGCTGTCTTTTCCCTATATGCTAGATCTACCATAATTTGATTATAACTAGAAAATCCATCAAGCATGGAAAGTCTGTTTGCTCTTGAAAGCTTTTGAAGTAGCTGGTATATCTTTGGTAATGGATAGTTGTCCTTTAATGATGCTTTGTTTAAGTTTCTGAAGTCTACACAAAGTCTAATCTCCCCATTCTTTTTTCTAACATGAACTAAATTGGCAATCCAACTAGAATATCTTAAAGGAAGAATTACCTGAGAATCTAACATTTTCTTGAGCTCTTTTCCTATAGTAGGTAGAAGGAGTGGGTTAATCCTCCTAAGTTTTGCTGATGGGGTTTTGCTTCATATTTTAATGGAATTTTATGTTCAATGAGAGTAATATCACAGGTTTTCAAATTTGCATAGGACCAAGAAAAAACATCTTTATATTTTCTGAGCAGCTTAAGATATTCAATTTTAACTTCAAAGGGTAAAGAGGAACAAAGTTTTATATTCTTAACTTCTTCATTGGCTCCAATATTAGCTTCCTCAATGTCATCTTGTGGAGAAATGGATTGTGAATTTCTGGGGACATCATTATGATTAAATAGTTTATCCAAAGGGATAAGACCTTTTGAAATAAATTTCTTAGACAACTGTATGATGTCATGATGAGCTATTTTGGGATTTAGGTTTGAATTATCATTTTCCTTGGAGGTTTCATTTGCATCCATCTTATCCTCATCAATTTGCAGAATAGAAAATTGATCTACAAGTTGGAGAAACGATTTTGTTTGTTCATCATCTTCAAATATGTTCCAATGCTTGAGATTGTCTAGAATGGATGGCCTATATTTGACCTGGATTTGGTACTACAACTATGTTTGATCCAGGATCTTAAATGATATTGTAGAAATAGCTAAGGCGTCTGCATGAATATTCTCGTTTCTAGGAACATAAGTTATGTTAAAAGCATTAAATATATTTTCAATTGAATCCCAAACTTCATTTATATAAGACCTAAGGATGTGATGCTTTGTCTGGAAAATATTCCTAACCTATCTCACAATGAGTTCATAATCAGTGAAAACACTTAAATTCTATACCTTTAAGCTTCTAGCTAACTCTAATCCTAGAAGGAAATCTTCATATTCTGCTACATTGTTGGTAACTTCAAAATCAAGCTTACATGATTGAGTGATATTTTCCTTTTCTAGTGAAATTAAAACTACCCTAGCCCTAGCTCCATCTTTTGTGCAGGAACCATCAAAGAAAATTTTCCTTACATCATCTTGAACAGGCTTAGGGTTTTCAATTATATCTTGAATTTTAACTTGAGAATCTTGTGTTGTATTTGAGGATAACTGAAAACAGCCAAAGTCTTGATCAATTGCATAAATGGGATGGTTTCTTGGTTGCCTTGTTTTACATACAGTATGTACAAATCTGACTTCTCTATACAACCTAATTTTTTCTCCTCCATAAACAGGAATAGTAGCATAAGACATGTCCATTTGAAGGGTCCCTCCTAACTTGGAAAACAGGATCTAGAGAGAAGCATCCCAAATTTTGGAGGAATATCAGTCATAACAATGTCTAACACTATGCCTTTTACTCGTATCTGGGCAAGGGTAACAAATAAGTCTTTTATCAGTCCAAGGTAGGGCACCCTTATAGAATCGGAAGTGTAAAGGTCATGATAAGATCTGGTGATTGTTGAACATCAGAATTACCCTCTCCTCGACAGCTTTTCTAATCAATGATAAATGACATCTTTTGTCTTAAGGAAGGTATTAAATGAATGACATGTTATGTTTTTTATGTTTTTGCTATTTCAATAAATTTTTGAAATTAGCTACAAAACGTAGCCTATTCTACAGCTAACTCTGTATTCCATAGCTACTTCCATGGTCTAGCAGGTTCCACGTGTTAAATGAAGAATCCAGCCACATGGGCATCTCTATAATCGTCTCCACCTGGATTCCATCCTGTTCACTCAGCCCAGATCGACAAGAAAGCAAGCTCAAGATTGTAGTCAAAAGTGGAGTCAAACATATGATACCTGGAAGCAATAGGACTCTTTGTCTACTCTTTTGTGGTTAATCAATAAATCTAACAGTTCTATTGCAAGAATTAACTTGGAACAACCACTTGTGTTAACGGTTCCGTTGCAAATATCTTTGAATTGAAGTCACCTGTAGCTGATCAGACATTTACACAATTCTACTATAATACGTATGAGCCACCTGTAGCTAGTTTTCCTAAAAGACAGTTATGATTATTTCCTTTTAAATACTGGTTGTACAGAATTGAGGGGGGTTCGAAGAATTTTATGTATTAAGTTCAGACTTTCAGCACCGTATTTTTGACTTCGTTCTTTTCTATAATATAAATCATGTGTTGACCAATGATCATTTAAGAGAGAATTTTTAATTAATTAGCAGCTCAACCCAATCAGTTACAGAGGGACCCTGCACTGAAGGAGGTTTTCTTTCCATTCATTTTCTGTTTAGTTTTAATTTCATTATTTGCTTTTAGCAGTATTTCTAACTTAGGTTTCTTTATTTTAGTATTGATCAATAACATAATGTTAAAACTCAATTGTGCAGTCTTGTTCTTCCAACACATTTCATGAAAGGAAACAATTTTGTTTCTAAACAGAGTAAGGTTGAAGTAATGAGAATGCAATGTTGTCTAGCTTACTCACTGTTTTGTTACTCATTTCTAGGACAAATTTTTCAATCCATTGTGTCAATGAATGTTTTTGATCACCATTTCAAGTTGATACGCATCGTAAACTAAATTGTTAAACATTCACTTCACACAATAGTTGAAATCAATTAGTTAACTTCTGCATGTTTCATTTAGTTCTCTAGATCATAAAGTACAAAAGTTGCTTGTATCCCATCTGAAGAAGGTTATCTTTCAAAATTAAAGGTTAGAGTAACTAGAAGTACTTCAGTTGATTTCATTCTTTGTATTTATTTCAATATGCATTACAACTTCACCGTTAATTCTAAGAAATAGATTCATGAATTATGATTAATGACGAGATAGGATAGATGCTCTATTTTTTTCCTTTCTTTAAATTAGATTTTGACTAGCTTCAACTCTTGGTTCACCTTTACGAAGTTTATATTCACTTAAGTTTCTCACAATTCATATTGTACATCATTAGGAATCAAAGAATAGAAACTGCCAAAACAATATAAAAATACAAAACAACGAAGTAAGAAGGGTTAACTAAGCACATATAGTGCACTACACTTTATCAGCTGACAAACCTTGGATGATAATTTATGCAAGAAATTTAGGACACTAAATTGACTAAACATTTTGGTGCCGCTACCGGGGAAGTGTAAATTAGGTAACCATATCTCTTACATTAAAAAAAAAAAAAAAAATGATATGCGTAGAGAAAGGGACTGTAAGGGTAGATTTATAGCTAGAGGTAGGAGTTCGATTCCTACAACACCACCTACTCCACCAAGACTAAGAAGAGATACACCTCCATATCAAGCTCATACTCCTAGCCATAGAACTCCTAAAGTTCTAAGGTCAGAAATTAAATCAAGAGGATCTCCTACTTCATCTACTAAGGCAGTCCTAAATGAGGAAAATATTGGATCTCCAATAGAAGGAGTAGCCTTTTTCACCTCCACAGGGGAGCATATTTTAGTTGAAAAATTAAGAATACCTAGTGAGGAAGAAGAAGTAGAACCTATCTCCCACATACCATTAATAGAGGAACCAGAGGAAGAGAAATTAACCTTGCAGGTTGAATCTTATACTGACTCTGAAGGAACTATAATGGTAGAAGAAGGAGAGGATGGAGAATTCACATTGTTTGGAGGAGGAGGAGGTAGAGGAAGAGGTAGAGGAAATAATGGATAAGGCAGAGGAAATAATGGAAGAGGTAGAGGAAATAGGGAAATTGATAATTCTTTTGGATTCCCTATAGTTGATGAAGAAACAAATGCGACAATGAAAAATATCTCACATTCCGTCCTCCCAAATTTCCATGGGTTAAAAAGTGAAGATCCTGAAACATTTTTATTTAAATTTGAAGTCTTGTGCAGAACCTATGATTATTTAGAGGACTCTCAAAAAATTAAGTTGTTTAATTCAACGTTGAAAGGAGTTTCTTTGAAGTGGTTCATGGGGTTTGTCACTCAGTCCATTAGAACATGGAATGCCATGAAGAAAGTGTTTCTGGATAGGTATTTGGATTATTTCATGCCTACCAATCACAAGGATGAAGTGTTCAAAATGATGCAAAGAGAGGGTGAAAATTTAGAGGATTTAATTGAGAGATTCAACTATAACTTGAAAAGAGCAAAGATGGACAACTTAGATGAAGATACCTTAAAAGCTATTCTATTAAAATCCATTAGAGATGAGTGGATAGATATCCTTAACATGATGGGGAAGGGAGATATATCTCAACTCCCATTAAGGGACATAGGAGAATTATGTGTTCATCTCTCAAGAGGAAAATCCAAAAACTGGGAAAGGTCCAAGAGATCCTTCTCTTGTTAGAGTGAATAAATCTACAACTGGATCAATGAGTAGGGCAGAAATTGGGAATATGCTTGATGAATTCAAAACATATATTTTAGGGAGCCTTAGTTATAAAATAGACACCCTTAAGTTACAAAACAAGCAGAAAACTGAGGTTGATGCTTTAGCTATTTTCTGTCCCAAATGCAGAAAAATAACGCTTTAAGAGAATTCCCTTTGGATGCAAAAAACATAGAAACTTGTGTGATTTGTTTAGAAAACCATGAGACGAAGGGTTGTTCTTCAATTCTAGGTCTTAAGGATGTCTTTCAAGAAGAAACAATTCCAAATTCAGCAGGATCTCTTTTCTTTGTCTCTAGAAGACCTTGGGAGGGGCCACAAATCAGGGATTTAAAAATCAAATGTATCTTTAGCCCCCACCAAATTGGAATTCTTGGCAGCAACCTTGGCCTCAATCTCAATCTCAATCTCAACCTTGGGCTCAAGGAATACAAAATTCTTATGGAATACTTTATCAATATTATCAATATCCTCCATCATATCAGAATTATCCTCCCCCACAAATTCTACAACAAAATTAGCAGCTACAAATTCAAAATTAGAATCCTCAACTTTCACTACGGTTCCGACAACAAATTCCACAACAAAACCAACAACCTAAACTTCAAAACCAAAATTATCAACTCTCACTACCATTTCAGTAGAGACAAAATCTGCTACCAGCCCAACCATTACCAAACCCCAACAATAAAAATCCTTAGAATACTTACATGGTGGAATGACAACAATTTCCAACTTATTTGATCACTCCTCTAGATCTCAATGATGTTCAACTAAGATCTGGTAGGATATTAGAAAAGGAAAAGCCTTATGTAGTTATTCAGGAACAAGACAATTCTGAGGAAGATTCTCTACAACCCAATATACGTTTTGAAGGAACATATCTCCAAAACCAAAATACTGAAAATGAAAAATAGAAAGAATCATTGAACTCAACTCCTATCATTGAGTAACTAGTATCTACTTCTGCACCTCCTTTTCTTGAAATATTACAAGTTGGTAGAGGTGTAGAAAAGCAGATTATGTTGCATAATTATGATTTTCTAGATGAAATGAAAAATGTCAGTATCAAAATCCCTATGTTACAAGCCATTAAGGAGATTCCAATTCTAGCTAAAACAATAAAGGAGTTTAGCATAAAGAAACCAAGAAGAAAAGCAAAAGAAACAAAATGAGTTATCCTGGTAGGAAAAATAGCAGGCATAATGATGGGAAGAATTGCCATACAAAAATATGTAGATCCAGGATGTCCAATTATGAAAACACATATCAATGGAGTTGAAATTCCAAATACATTGGTTGATTTAAGAGCAGCTATAAACATCATGAGCAAAGAAACCATGGAACGACTCAAGCTTCCTAATCTTCTTTACACACCTATATTACTGCAATTAGCAGATAGATCTATAATAAAACTAGATGGTGTGTTAGAAGATATTTCAATTTCCTGAGATTCTTGGGAATGCCCTATTGATTTTATAATCTTAATCCCCAAGAACAATCTAGGAGGACATCCACTTATATTAGGAAGACCTTGGTCGGCCACAGTTGATGCTTTCATTAGTTGTAGATCTAGTGACATGTATATTTCTGATGGGAATTCAACTAAGAAATTCACTCTATTTGCTCTAGCAAGAAAAATCACAAAAATAGATGACAAGGAATGGATTGATGATGAAAATGACATTTAGCCTCTCTTTACTATTTTAGACATTAGTCAAGATAGTCAAATCTTGAATACAATGGAAAATTTTGAATCGTCTCCAAAATATGAACATGATCAAATTCCAAGAAAAATCAAATATTGAATATTTGTCATCTAGGTAGATGTATCTTTATTCTATGGAAGAATTTGGTAGATCTACAATTGAAATCTTTCCAGGGAGAACATTGAACATAAACAATAACTTGGAGAAATTACAACGGGAAAAGCTAATCAAAACATTACAACAACATTCTGCTGCATATGCATGGGAATATGCTGTAACTGAAAAGGAATTTTTTGTTGTTATTCATTCTATCAATAACTTCAAACGTTATATAACAGGCTATGAAACCTTTATTCATACAGACCACTCTACAATTAGATACTTAATGAATAAACCTATTACTAATGGCAGAGTTACAAGATAGCTATTACTCTTGCAAGAATTCAATATTATTGTGCCAGATAGACCTGGAAAACAAAACACAGTTGCTGATTTCTTGTCCGAAATTAAAAATATCAAAGATGACACTTTGATTGAAGACAAGTTTCTTGATGAATATCATTTTGCAGTGACTACTCAGATCCCTTGGTTTGCAGATATTGCCAATTACTTAGTCACATGGAAATTTCCTTCACATTTTTTTCCTAGAGAGAAAAGAAAAATCATTCAAATAAATGCAAGATACTCACGAATTACTAATGAATTGTATAAAATAGGTCCAGATCTCATGATCAGAAAATGTGTTAGGGAAGATGAAATGCTTGAGATTCTTAAGGCATGTCATGATGAACCGTGTGGTGGACACTTTGCTGATAAGAAGACAACCTATAAAATCCTTTCTTTAGGGTATTATTGGCCATCCATCTTCAGAGATGCCAAAGAATATGTCAAGAGGTGTGAAAACTGCCAAAGGGTAGGAAAACCTGCTTCTTCAAATGAAATGCCACTACAAATTTAGGTACTCATTGAACCTTTTGAAAAATGGGACTTGGATTTTGTTGGACCAATTAATCTCCCATCTAAGCAAAAGAAGTATATATTGGTATGCACTGATTATGTCATTAAATGGGTAGAGGATAAAGCATTAGATTTTGCTAATGAAAAATCCCTATTTAATTTTCTTTTTGAGGACATCTTCACTCATTTTGGTGTTCCAAGAGAAATTGTGACATATCAGGGATCTCAATTTACATATAAAATGGTGAAGAATCTTATGGAAGATTACAAGATCAAACATAGGAAATATATCCCCTATCATCCATAGGTAAATGGTCAAGTTGAATCTACAAATAAGGTGATTGAAGGAATTCTCACTAAGACTGTGCATCTACATAGAAGAGGTTGGGGACAAAGGCTTCCTGAAGCCTTATGGGCCCATAGAACTACATGGAGGAACACGACGAGACACACACCCTATGAACTTGTTTATGGGAAAAAAGTCCTGTTCCCTATAGAGTTTCAAATCAAAACCTTCAAGATGGCAGTCCAGTTGGGATTGGATTTATCAGAGGCATAGAAACATATATTGGAGAAACTCAATGAGCTTGATGAAGTCAGGCAAGATGTAGTTCAAAGAACCAGTATAATCCAACAACAAAGGGATAAATGGCATGATAAATATATCAAGGAGAAGAAGTTTCAAGCAGGAGATTGGGCACTTTTGTTCGATTCAAAACTCAAAGATTTTCAAGGGAAGTTTCAGACTCATTGGCTTGGGCCATGTGAGATTAAAGAAGTCTTTAATAATGGAGCAGTAAGGATAAGGACAATAGATGAAAGAAAAATACATCTTCTTGTGAATGGTCATCGGTTGAAGATATATCAGAAGCCAATTTCAAGAGAGGAGTTCATTAAGATTTTCTAGAATAACTTTGAAATGAAGCTAGTGAAGAAGAATTCTTCTTCTCTACTAACTTAGCCATTATTTTTCCTAAATATATATATATATATATATATATATATATATATATATATATATATATATAATAAATTGTATAAGTTTGAAAACAAATCATTGATTGGCAAACTTATATAGAAAATACAAGGTGAAAATCAGACATTTCTAACATCCTATATTTTCCATTTCCTTTCTGTAATAAGTAGTGACAAAAAGCAACATCCATTTGCAATTTAGAGTTTGCAAATTCATAGTCTCATTCCATCTCATTCTGTTTTCATTTTATTTTATAGTTCCATTTCATCTCACTATCATATTTCATTTACATTTTATTTTTATAGTTTTACTCCATCTCACCCTATTTCCCATTTTATTTCACATTTCATTCCATCTCACTGTCATAACCCATTTCCATTTCATTTTTATACTCATATTCCATAGCTATACTTCACTTTTCCTTCTTTTCACATTTTGTAGTTGATTCCATTCTGCAGCTAATTTGATTCTGCAGCTACAAGTTACTTATCAGCTTTGGGACAATTGTATAGCTCACAAATAAATCATGAATGCAAGAAATTGAAAAATCCAGTTTTGGAGACCAAACATGCTAAAAGGTACCTACGGATCAACACCAAAAGAGTTATCAAGCAGAAAGGTTAAGTTCTAAAGGTAAAATGCAAAATTTATTTCAAATAGCAAGTTAAAAAACATAAGGCATGTATAATATGGATAATCATATGTCTCCTTAACAAGTAATCATTTGATTTTACTTTCACTTCATCATACCACATCTCCGCCACATCTTCCATACTCGGTACCAAACGGCCCATAATAACTTCATCATACCACATCTTCGCTACACTCTCCATACTTTGTAGCTAAATGGTCCCTAATAACTCCATCTATTAACGATCATGGCTATGATGTGACCAACTTATCCACGTCTCTCCAAACCATCACCACCTATTTATTGCACGTAAACTCGTAGTTCTTTCTCACCATACTCGAAGTCAATCCACTTAATAGACTAGAAGAGTAATTTTGAAGGTTGAGAAATTTTGCGAAATAGAAGCCATGGGACTCATTGTCAGGACAGAGCTAGTAGGAGAAAAATATATGGAAGGATACCCACAACTCAAGGAAATGCTGCAAAAGGCTGGATGGCTCAACTTCACTGAAAAATTTGATGGTTTCCAAAAAGATATCACAAAATCTTTTGCTAGATCATTTGATGGTATAGAAGTAGAAATTGGAGACATTAAGTTTGCAGTAAGAAAATCCTTCATAACAGAGGCTACAAAACTTCCAAGACATGGTGAAAGATGGTTCAAAAAAAAGAAATTCCACAGTGAATCATGGAAAGTAATCGTTAGGAACCTAGGTATGGATGTCTCTATGTTTAGAAAAGGAATTACTATTTTAGCACTTAAAAGTAAATGGAGAAGCATGGTTTTTATATTACAGATATTTATTACTTGTGAGGGGAGATTCAGGTGCACCTATGTCTACCATATATGTTTATTGAAGAACTTTCTAGAAAATGGAGAAATCAATCTTCCTTTCTTCCTGGTAAACAATTTAAGAAGGATGGCTTCAAATGTACAGAAAAAAATTGAATTCATAGACACAACCATGTACCATCATGAGTTGGTAAAGATATTGGTTGAGTTTCATTTGAAAGGAATACGAGATACTTGGGAAAATTTCCTGATAAGAAACTATTTCCAGGAGGCACCAGAGTCACCTGAAGAAGGTAATGTCAGAAGGAGTAAGAGAAAGAAGACCGGTATAACCATTCAAAGCAAACCTAAGTCCTCAATGCAGAAAAATGATGAAGAGCTAGTCTCTGAAAAATTGACAAAAATCAAGAAGAAAGTCAAGAAAAAAGGGAAGATGAAAAAGAACGATAGTGAAACTACTGGAAACAAACCTAAATCTTCATTACAAAAAGATGACGAAAAATTAATCCATGAAGAATTGACAGAGATTAGGAAACAAATCAAGAGAAAAGACAAGATAAGAAAGGAGAAAAAGGGTACAAAGGAGGAGAATGTAAGTCCTCTACAACTTAGAGGGAGCTCTAGACTCCGAGGTATGGTAAAGAAAATATCATCAAAGGGGACGGAGTTCATAAATTTAGAAGAAGAAACCCCAGTACCATCTCTTGATAATGTTCCATTTGCACATAGTCCTCAAAATTCTCCTGAAAAGTATTTCGAAGGTGTTATCACTCAGTAATTTCTCAAGGTTAAAGAAATAAATCACCGAGGTAACCACAAACCACTTTTGTAGCATAGGCTCTAGTCAACCTAGGCTCAGAGAGCACTCTCTCTATATGATTTGGCTTTGTTTGTTGGGATTTCAGGCTAGTTATGAATGTTCAGGGGCGTTTTTTATTTGTATTTAAGATTGGACGGTGGGATCCTTAAAGCAGAAGGATAGAATGATGTCTTTAGACCATTGGGCTATGGAGTCAAGAGAAGGGCAACAAAACTAAATCAACTCACTAAAGGGAATGTTCAAAGGGCAAGCTAGTAGAGTAAAGTGCTGGTCTTTAGGACAGGGGGTGAAATTAATCAGGGTGAGAGAGAAATTAAGAATTCTTAGACAAGGATATAAATGAGGAATAGATGGTAATCGAAAGCAAAGGGCACTTAATAATACTTTGATCTAGATTAGCAAGAAACAACCTAAACTAAGGAGCAATTAATAATTCCTTAACTTAGATATCAGTTGAAAACATTTATATGCCTAATTGTTAAATAGACTGTAATTAACCAAATTATGAGATATTGTTCCAGTTATAGCATTTAGATTTAGAAATACATTAAATATTGTGGAAAAACTTTAAGAAAGATAACAAAAACAGGAGAAATTACTTGTCTGCACTTTGCTCAACACATGAATCCTATGAAATATCTGGTCTTTATTCATTAATATAGCTTGCTAGTTCAGTCACTGCTCCAAGGGCTTTACAGTCTTTTGATCAAGAAATCTATAGAAATTTCTAAGAATCCACCCTACATACTTTGAATTGTGAAGTATTGATACAAAAGTTTATTACAAAATATACCAAACTAACTTGAGATTTAATCTAGGAAATAAAAATATCTTATTGTTAGAAGGTAGAGACAGCTATTGAATTGCTTCATGTTGTCCCAAGTATTTTGGTGTTGCTGGCCTTTATAGTTGGGTTTCTAGCCTTTTATTCTCTTTGTTGTTTGGATATTTCATGCTGGAGGCTTCTTTTATTTTAGGCTCTCATCTGATAATCTTTGTCACTGATACTCTTTCCCTTTGATGACATGTCTTTATCCTTTACTGTGTTTTCCTTTTATTGTACATGTTAACCTTTTACTGTATGTTTCAACAGTAAATTATTCAGTTTTTTATGTGTATCAACATCAGGTAAGGATATTGGTCAAGTTTTTGTATGTTTCATTTGTTTGTCTTCTAATTGCATATTTGGTCTGGTTGCTTTGTTTTGACAATTAATGATCTGTGTGATTGTTTTCTTCTCGGCTTTGTGGGTAATTGTCTTCTTCTCTATTCCTTGGTTAATGGTCTTATTCTCCTGAATATAGGATTTTCTATAGGTTTCCTGTCGAGTCTTGGAATAAACAATTTCAACAACTAGTATTAGAACCATTTATCCGAGCTCTGCTCTTTGCTCAATTACCTGCAAAATTCAAAAATTATTAAGAAAACATCGGTCGGCAGGAAAGGCAACTGGTGGCTCTTATGCATAGGGATGTCTGGGGAAGGAGTCGTGGCAGTGTTATGAACATAAATGGAGGTGTTTAGAGGCTGAAAGTGGCGTTGAAAGGTTTTAACTACGAAACAGAGCGAAAGGCATGAAAATGAGGGTTTTCATGGTTTTAAGTTTTAACAGGCGACTTTTTGAATTTGGCACGAAAAATCATATTTATGAATAATAAGTGGTTTATCGGGTTGGTAGGGAGGTAGTGTTGGAGGTTATCACACAACTTATGAGGCGAAGGCGATCTTTAGGAGGGGTCACCCGATCTACTCCAGAGCACGACATGTAGGAGGGGGGGGGGGGGGGGGCGGGGCGGCGTGAGAGAAAACCGCTTTATCGGGCGGGTAATGGTCGGCCATGAGGCGCGACTGATATGGCTGTGGACCGTTGTCTCAAGGGGAAGATTATCAGACGATAGTTGGGTGAGAGAGGTGTGTGGGTGATACGATCATGGGTTTCAAGGGGGCCCAAGGCTTTAATCTCTAGCAGTTTGTGATTAATTTAAGACTTAATCACATGCTTAGTTGACTCGCGGGGTTTAATGGCGAGTTTTATTTATTTTTTCGGAACAAGGGGTGAACTTAATAGTTTCTATCAAAACTAATGGTTGTGATATTTATTTAAGGTATTTATTTAACATACGGGGGTAGGTATATAGGGGTTTATATAATAAAGTTAAAAATTAATATGAAACGAGCAGAGTGACTATATCCCTAGCATAATGTAAAATATGCGCATTTTATTTCATACATTTGGCACTTAGGATAAAGTACTTTTTGTGGGTTTTTGGAAAGAAAAGGGTTTTAATATGGAGTTGGTTTACTTTTCCTAGGAAAAAAGTTTTAACCTTAGGAAAAGGGGTTTTATTAGGGTAATGAGGGGGAGATGAATTTCATGAATGGGATTCTATCACTTGATGTCCTTAAGTCATTAAGCTGAGGGTCCAGTCCCACCAAAAGTCAGAGAAATGCTCTGAGCCTCTTTGACTTGAAGGATTTAAAGTGCTAGAGCATCCTTGTGGATAGGAAATTAGTAAGTAAGGGGAAAATGAATGACGAGGAGTTAATCACATTAACTTGCAAACCTTTGTTTTTGCTTTCATAATTGATCATACATATTAGCACATATGTCTAAGCGTGATGAATGTGTTTTGATCCGATAAACTTTATACTTCAGCAACCTTTCTTTTACTTACCCATTACTTACCCTACCATTTTTTCTTCATTTATTTGGGTGCATTTAGGTTAGAAAACTCTTATCGTCTATTTTTATTTTGAAAAGTAATCTATCTAATTCTAACCTTATATCATCCAAGGGCTCAAGTTAAGCTGATGAGATCCTTTTATTTTCTCTACCTATCTAATGATCTTCCAAGATTAAGTTGTTTGGTCAGATTTTATTCTCTAACTAAAAACATAAAATTCAAAGCATGAAATAACCAAGATTAAACAGTTTGATTACTACGAGTTCTGGCATGAATAACAAGTTGCACGTAATCATTATTATACATAAAAGTAAATAGTAGCGGCATTTAGACTTGCACACTTTCATGGTCTATTTTTGTTTTTCAGGTTCATATATTTTCATTTTTTGACCTTCTCTTATTCTTTTTGTCCTTTGATTTATTTATTTATTTTTAGTACATACCCTCTTTACATTTTTTAATTTTTTAATGTGGAAAACATTTGCAGAAAGCAAAGGTATGTACAATATTACAAGGCTTAACCTTAGTCATTCAAAATTATGAATCCTATTATTATAGGACCTTAACAGTGGCTTCACATGGGGATGGCATCTCCTTGTGAGATGTCAATAACACTGTCGATTAGTAGCCTGATCCATTGGGCCAATCCAAAACATGAATATGTTTTGTTGTATAATCTCTGTGACTAAAACTCTTGAACTGAAAATACACCCTTTTCTGCAAACTGAAATCTGATACATGTTATACTGAAATCTGATCTGAAATAAACTTGTTGCTGAAAAACTGTATTAATGAAACTGAAATCCTACCTACTTACTCTAATCAACTATCAAACTGTTGGCTAGCTAAAATGAAGCAGCCAATGCAACCATTCAAGCATCATATACATTGGTGAATTTTGCTACTTCTGCATTAAAATTGAATTTCTACAGTCCAATATAACCTTGTCAACCAATGAGAAGATAAGGAAATACTATATTTCCTTTGTCGACTCTAGAAACTGTACAAAAGGATCTTCCAAAATATATACACTAATGTTTAAATCATCTAGGCAACTGTACAATTTTTCTGGATGCCCTCCATGCCATGAAACTGAAATATCACTTTCAACTTTATTACCCTGCATATTTTCAGATAAACTTTGTGATGATATTTCTTCTGATTGAAATGTTTGTCTTATGAAACCTTTATGATGTTGATCCTGAATTTGACAATCAGATAATGAAGAACAATTCTGATTGCATTCACTATCCAACACATCAGTTATGGGAACATGAAAAAATTGGAAGGATTGCTGCAACTTATTACTCATAGGTTTGAATGGAACTTCATAGATTTCTACAAGTTGCTCATCCTTTTCTTGAGAGATTTTATACCACATTTCCTTTAAAACTGAAATTATTCAAAACAAAGAGGCAAAGAAGCTTCACTTATTTCCAAATTTTCGGCACTTTCTTCCTCACTTTCATAGCTGATATGGATAGGATGATCACTGTTTTCAAGTTGCTGAAACTGAATTCCTTTATTTCCCAAACTAGTTTCTGATTGCTCTGTAAAGTTAGTTTGGATTTGAACATGATTATCATCATACTGATCATATTTAGGCAAATCATTAGAATAGGTAATGTAATCAAACATATACATTAGATCAACTAATTGCTTCCCCACATAGTGCTCTATAAATCTACCTTCTGATTTATGGTAGTTGGAATTAGCAAGAATTTGTTCATGGCTATCAACCTCTTCTTTTTGTGAAATAAATGTGTCATGATGACTTTGAGTAAAAAAATTATCTTTCATGTTGATCTTCTGTATCATTTCCTCTATTTTTCTTACCAAAATGTCGAGTTTTACCTCTGCAATGTTGTTCTTCTCCGCTCCTACTTTCAACTTTTCTCTTCTAATTTGCAGATTAACTTCCACATCTACTACAATGTTTTGCATCTGTTCCAGCATTGAGGGGTTTCTTTCTCTTAGCTAAAATTCTATCTCTGGATCAAATGCTTTTGGATAATGCAAGAGAGCTAAATTAGGAGGAGGTCATATATTTGATGGCATTGAATAATAGACTTGATTAAATCCATTAGAAAATTGTTGTATTGTTTCATTTGGTTGTCTTTTTAACTGATTATATTCTTCTATGATCACAAAAAGATTAACCTTGATTGTCCATCTATCAAGGAAAGTTTTTACAAACTGTTGGAAATTTGAGATGCTTGCCATAGGTAGATTCTTGAACCATCACTTTACTTTACTTTGCAAAGAAAGAGCACAAAGTCTGATTCTAACATGATCTTCATCAATCTCAAATAAGTCTAGATAACTCTCAAAACCTTGAATATGTTTTTGGGCAGTTATTTTACCATCTTCTCCATCAAACCTAGGGAGATACTTGTAATAATTGTTAGGGAAGACATGGAGTGTAGGAGGTAATATGAGTGGCTTATACCTATCAGGAACTTTACAAGGTATATGAATATGTACAGGGATTGTAAGATTAGTCTTGATTGTTTGAGGCTTCTTAATTGGAAAACAATTATCATAAGATTTAGAAGGAAGCTGCTCAAATGGATTTGGAGAATATATATTTACAGTTTTAAAAGGAAAATAATAAAAAATTAATCTAAGATCTTCTCTAAAATACACTATACATTGAAAATATTTCTTGATGAGAAAGAACATAGTTTCTTGGATAACAATCCAAGTTAAAACCCTAATCTTTTCATGTTGTCCTTTTAGGTTCATTCCTCCAGTGGAGTCTTGATTGCGAAATTGATTTAGAGTCTCCAGGTGGATAATTTTAACCTTTGTGTGTTTGATCATTGTCCACCATCATAGATCAGATCTGAACCTGTAAAATATTTCTGAAGAAAATGTTAGTCTTCTCGAGTATGGTCACCACTATGTTATCACTCAGTGATTTCTCAAGGTTAAAGAAAGAAATCACTGAGGTAACCACAAACCACTTTTGGAGCATAGGCTCTAGCCAACATAGGCTCAGAGAGGGCTCTCTCTGTATAATTTAGCTTTGTTTGTTGGCATTTTAGGCTAGTTATGAATGTTCATGGGGGATTTTTGGTTTGTATTTAAGATTGGATGGCGGGATCCTTAAAGAAACTGGATAGAATGTTGTCTTTCGAACATTGGGCTATGGAGTCAATAGAAGGGAAATAGAGCTGGATCAACTCACTAAAGGGAATGTTCAAAGGGCAAGCTAGCAGAGTAATGTGTAGGTCATTGGGATAGGGGGGTGAAATGGTTTTAATCAGGGTGAGAGAGCAATTAAGAATTCTCAGACTGTGATATAAATGAGGAATAGAGGGTAATCGAAAGCAAAGGGCACTTAAGAATCCTTTGATCTACGTTAGCAATAAACAACCTAAACTAAGGAGCAATTAATAATTCCTTAACTTAGATATCAATTGAAAACATTTATATGCCTAACTATTAAAACGGAGTGTAATTAACCAAATTATGAGATATTGTTCTAGTTATAGCATTCAGATTTAGAAGTACATTAAAGATTGTGGAAAAACTTTAAGAAAGATAACAAAAACAAGAGAAAATACTTGTCTACACTTCGTTCAACACATGAATGTTGTGAAATATGTGGTCTTTACTCATTAATCCAGCTTGCTAGCTCAGACTTTGCTCCAAGGGATTTATAGTCTTTTGATAAAGAAATCTATATAAATGTCTAAGAATCCACCCTACATACTTTGAATTGTGAAGTATTTATACAAAAGTTTATTAAAAAATATCGCAAACTAACTTGAGATTTAGTCTAGGAAATAAAAATATCTTCTTGTTAGAAGGTAGAGACAGCTATTGAACTGCTTCATGCTGTCCCTAGTATTTTGGTGCTGCTGGCCTTTATAGTTGGGTTTCTAGCCTTTTAAGCTCTTTACTGTTTGGATTTTCATGTTGGAGGTTGTTGGAAATAATACTGAGAGGGGGGGTGAATCAGTATTAGCAAGTTAACAATATTTCATTTCCATAACCAAATTCATATATGTTACTGGGAATAGTGTCCACTCGGAGATGCTATTCCCACTAAGACTGGTAGTTATCTTAGAAACAAACAAGTAAAGACTACTTTCATTTTCCTTTATGAAAAATAGATAAGAGTGGAACAAAGGACACCAACCTTAGTCTTGTGCTTGGTTCCTTACTTGATTCCTCTCCTTCCTGATAGATCTTTACCGCTTCCTCTTACTCTGCCCAACTTCAGAGAGCACCTGTGGAATCAAAGTAGCATAATACTATCAAAGAACATAGATCTATATTCATAAATAACATAGGACCAGATATGTATTAACCATACAAATACATATACAATCAAACGTACAAGAATGTGGAGGAAAACTTGAATAACTTTATGAATATCAAGAATAGCAAGAGGATTACAACCAATTGTTTTGACCCAGCATCATCCTCCAGCAAGAAATCCCTTCTTCACCTCAAGTAAAGCTTATATCACCCAACACTATGAAATTTCACCAGAAAACCAACAACACTTCTCTACAAGATATAAGATTCTAGCCTCTAACCTCCAGATCTCTGTGATGAGAGATCCATATATAGATATTTCCAAAGGTGTGAGTCAGCTCTGAGTTTTTGATCATTGTCCTCTCTCTGATAGTTCTTGGTTCCACTTGGAGATTTCATTGATCTCTTACTCATCCTTGGGTGAATTCTGAGAGGCAAGTGTCATATGAGAAGTTTCTAGAAGATTCCTTGATCATCCACTTAGCAAACTGTCTCTGCCACTTGTCTATTCTCGTCCATTGCACCCTATAGAAGGACGTTTTAGTATGCATCGTACCTCCTGTGTGTATTAGGTGAGATCCATCGCACCCTCTACACTGGGCATTTAGTATGGTCCAGTTTTGACTAGTTCTGAGCAGTTTTCTGTGGAGAACTTCTGAGAGATGATGTAATCAGCTGACCTTGTTCCTTTAGGTAGTGAAGCAACACTTTTAGGGACTTAGGAGCCCTCAGTTTATGGACATTTATGATTGGGGTTGCAGTGCCCAAAAAGGTCTATAACAGTTGCCCCCTAAAGCATGAGTTCGTTAATCTTTTGATGTCGGGTGACATGCTTTCTCATGAGGATCCAAAGTTTTTTCGAGCTGGGAGGTGACCTGTAATAAGATACAATAAAATACATTATCTTCATAATATTTTTCATGATCTAGCTGAGGCGGGCATTCCCATGCTCAGCTTTATAAATTCATTTTCATGCACATAGGATAGACAATCGTCTGTGTAGTAGACTGATGATTCGGACTCATCATCCTTTGATTTGGATGATCATCTGTTTGGCAATGATGTACATTTGATGTCTTTATATTCCTGAATATATCACAACCAGGATGGATGAAAATAGATTCGGGTATTAAAAACTCATTCAATCTTCACTCGGAGTACAAGTCGATCCATGTGAAAAAATGTTCTGGAGTCGAACATGGAAAGACATCGCCTGATTACCAGCCAACGATGTAAGCTGTTAACAGGCACGAGAGGAATCACCAATAATGACAATGACCCTCAAGGTAATACACTACAATTCGCGCGGTGTGAAAAAGGACTTGGTGTCGAACACCACGCAAAATCTCTCAGTCGAAGGCCATTAATGTAAACCTGTCGCCGAAAGTGAGAAACTTGCCATTGA
>APFE030557334.1:7991-34808 GCA_000404065.3 Pinus taeda | reverse complement strand
GAGGGTCATATCCTTTGTGATCAAAGGCCACAAGATTGGAATCCGCTGGGTCAATCCCACCTATTGCTGATAATAAAGTTTACTTTTGGGAGGGGAAATTTTGTAGTACCTCAAGTGTCGACATAGCAGACGGTGATTGGGCCAAATCCTCCACTATATTATAATGTTGTGCTGCTCTGGCACGAGGATTAAATGTCGATTTGTGTACTACTCCCTTTGGTAGCTTTATCGTTAGCTCAGGAATGATGGGTGGCACAACTTCAGTCAAAGTTGTTGTCGAGCTACTAGGTTGATCTGTAGCCTTGTTGTTCGACATCTGTGGATTTCCATAATCTTTATTCCTTGTCGATATCAAAGCATCATTTTGTTGTTTCGAAATGGACAACATAAGCACTCGGGATGGGGAAGCATTGTCGCTAGCAACCAGATTTGTTCCTAGTTTCAAAAACGGATTAGTCAATACCATTGAGGTTTTTGAATTCTTGAAGAATTTTCTAAGCTCAACTTTATATAGACAATCTCTTGTCGGATGATCCTCATCACATGTCTAACACCTTGAAGGAGGTTTCCTTTGCCCATAAGGGTTTGTAGAAGATTTTTTAGGAGATGACTCCTCTTGTTTCTTCTTTTTCCCTTTCTTTTTCTTCTTGCCTCCTGGTTGCTTTGGTTCTTTGCCTTTGTCAGTCGACACGGCATTAACCTCCGAGGCAAGAAGTTTGTCATTTGCATTTTGACTAGAAACCGTACGGGCTTTCTTTGACGCAGCCTTTATGGTTTTCGTGCTAGTTGTACCTATCACGCCATTGCCAGCATGAGAGTCTTTGTTTGATTTATGAGGGGAGGAATGGAAAAATCTGGTCTAGGAGCATCAGGGATTTTATCGTAGAGCTTGCCAGACTAAGTATAAATCAACTCTAGATATTGTGCACAAGCAATAACTTGCTCTTCAGTGAAGACTCCTCCCTTGCCACATCTTCTGTAATAGAAGGTAACAATGACTTAATAACCATTCAGCCAACATCTAATCAGGAACATATGTTTTTACCATTCTACAACGATGTCGCCACTCATGAATATGATCGGATATGTGAGTGGCCGTCGTTTGTTTGAAATTGGTAAGTAGCTCAGTTCCCATTTCGTACCTTGTGGGTAACTAAAAATGGGTTAAAAAGGTTGTGGCTAG
This sequence comes from Pinus taeda, assembly GCA_000404065.3. Classification (NCBI taxonomy): domain Eukaryota; kingdom Viridiplantae; phylum Streptophyta; class Pinopsida; order Pinales; family Pinaceae; genus Pinus; species Pinus taeda. Next base: position 33,625 of record APFE030557334.1, on the reverse strand, counting down.
GGTACTGAAGTTATCAAACGAAGCTCTAGGCAATTCGGTATACCATTTTGCTGCCGGACCAGTTAAAGTTCGCTGAAAAAGGCGAAGCATGATGGAATCATCATTGAGAGTATTTGGTGAACACCACAGATGAAAGGTCATCACATGATTCGACGAGTCTTCACCCGGATTTCCATTAAATTTAGGAATATCTGACAGAAGTTTCTGAGGAATCGCCGGCCACCAAAGGGCATAAGCAATTGGATCATTCGTCAGCCGGTTTAGATCTGGTAATTCTAGAGTTGCTACAAAGGGTAACTGTTGATTCAGGTTAGTCGAAGCATACCCAGGATAAGATGGAATCGCCTGAGCAGTGGGTCTTTGCATACCAGCATAATGTATTTGATGCTGGTAACTTTGATAAGGTTGATAGGCATAACCATTATAGTATGGTTGTTGATAACCGCTTTGGAAATGCAGTTTCCCGTTACTTACAAAGACTTGTTGCTCAGGTCCCTGATATGATTGCTGGAATTTCGGTTTTTGATATTGAACTAGCCATGGTTTTTGGACCATTTGTTGTTGTCCAATACTGGATGATTGACCAAGATGAGGAGTCATCGTGCCTGTTTGAGCCTGAGTCACTCCAGATAAGTAGGCACTAACCTGAGGTTGTGATTGAATCGCTGAGACAAGAGGTTGTTGTATTGCAACCTGAGAAACTTGGGGTTGACATATAACAGGTAGCGCTTGTACTTGCAATGCAGTCACCATAGCAGGTATAGTGGGAATATTTGACACAGGGTGGACTAGTTGCATTGAATATACAACCCTTGGTTGCTGAGGTAGTATTGGTACCCAACCGCTGGATGTAATTCCAGTTTGACCTGAACTTTGTTGTAAACTCCCATATGGTTGTTCTCCAGGAGGGAACAATGAAAAGGCATACTGCCCCCCATATGGTGGCAATCCAGTACTTAAAAGGTAGATTGGCCTTTGAAGACACATTGGATCAATTTGTTGAGTTTTAACATTAGAAATACCAGATGAGAATTCGGATGAAGAAATAGGAACTGACCATGTCATCGAAACAGTCCCTGATTGGACTCTGGCTTGTTGTTGATAACTTGCCGGGACAGATGGTACACCAGCGAACATTGTTGGAGTAGCAGCAGGAGGTTATGCTACTGCTGCATCAGATGACACAGTCCTGGATGTCAATGGTTGTTCAGACATATTTAGTCTGTCCAAAATATTTCCTAGCGATTCTACAAGAAATTGCAATGAAGGGAGACTAATTTCTAAGACCAACGAGGGAATAGTGACATTATTCCAATTAAAATAAATTTTAGATGCTTTGACACAACTTATTTTTCAATTTTTAAGAGTCAAGAAAAAACAAAAGATGACTCTAGTCGCCTTCGATTTTTAATGAGCCTGAAGTGACAAGTGCTCAAATGGACCTTTTCCTTTAAGGAGTCTGAAAAGGAACGAAAGAGACTTCTCTGGAAATCTAGGCAGAGGAATTACCAAACCAATTGCAAAAGTGCAGAATACTTTTTACGGTACGGCAGTCAATCTTCCCGAATGTTGTGTTCATTGCATTGCGATCGATAGGGCGGTAGACACAGCTTCCTAAAGATAAAGGATATAGCCTATTGTGGTCTCCCAATATATACTCGACGGTACATGGGAGCACAAGTCTGTACTGGCACTTGTTGTCTCAAAGTGGAGGAATCACCCAACCAACAATGAAAACAACAGTTACCAGGTTTTACGACGCTGGAATACGTCTCTAGCCTAGACTTCTAGATGTTGTGCGTTAGGTTCCAAAGCGTTTTTAGATTCATTAAATTTATTTTATAGTTGATCTTGTTTAAAAATTTTCCTTTCAGGTTCAACGCGTGACGTGTATACAATTCCTAAAATGCAGTCTAAGATGGTAAACAAATGTTTAATCTTCTTTTAGCAATGAAAATCCTAGCTACTAAGGAAAGAGAACTGAGGGTATTTCAACAAAGAGCATAGAGCACACACTAAATGCACTGTCCTAAATCAAACCAAGTAGTCTAAATGCAAATGCACATGCATGTATTTGTTTTCAGCCTTCTTAATGTATAAATGACAAGAAAAATGCTAAGTGCAAATTTGAATTATTTTCCAAAGCGACAATACTAACAAATTTCTTTTTCAAAATGAAATGAAGATAAGGACAACACTTTGTGATTTTGAAATGAAAATTGTTTTCGATACTTGAAAAACTACTAATTCAAATCACACACAAGAGTAACAGTATAATCGACTATCAAGAACAATGGGATTCTCTTCTATGACTAAAAACGACAGTCTGATTACGCTACTTCTTTGTAAAAGAGAACTGAAAATGGCGCACAATACATAAAAAACAGTTACAGCTCTTTGCACAATGGAGGCAGAATGGTGGAAGAGAAGGGGGTTTTCACAGAGATATACTGACTACATACAACAAAACCCCTGAATAGAACTGAAAAAGTGAAGAAAAACCAAAGTCTGAAGGTGAAATTAACCTTCCCTGACCATTGCACCTGTCACACAGGGAATCCAGTATGCATCTCACCTACTGCACACGGGAAGTGCGATGCATACAGACTGCCTTGAAGGGAGGGTGCAATGGTACCAGTGCGAGACTTTTAACCAGTCTTTGATCACAATTTACAGTTCAGTTCAGGGATTTAGGCTGAGTAAGTGATGTTCAGTAAATGTAAATCACAGGGGTTGACCTAAGGAGGTTACTAGAGCCACCACTTAGGGAAATTAGAGTGTTTGTAGATCGATTGTTCAATTTATAAACAAAACCTGGAGATAGACTGAAGTAGCATTGATCTACTTTGGACTTGCATAGAAAATGCAGTTCGAAGGCTAGCTGGCTTGACTTCAGGCTCTGTTTGTAAGTTTATAAAACAAACAAAAATATATTAACAAACAATCTATTTGCTCCCCAGTAGAGTCGCCATTTTGTTACCGGGAATAGTGTCCATTCAGAGCTGCTATTCCCACTAAGACTGGTAGCTATCTTAGAAACAAACAAGTAAAGACTACTTTCACTTTCCTTTATGAAAAATAGATAAGAGTGGAACAAAGGACACCAACCTTAGTCTTGCGCTTGGTTCCTTACTTGATTCCTCTCCTTCCTGATAGATCTTTGCCGCTTCCTCTTACTCTGCCTAGCTTCAAAGAGCACCTGTGGAATCAAAGAAGCATAATACTATCGAAGGACAGAGATCTATATTCATAAATAACACAGGACCAGATATGTATTAACCACACAAATGCATATACAATCAAACATATAAGAATGTGGAGGAAAACTTGAATAGCTTTATTAATATCAAGAATAGTAAGAGGATTACAACCAATTGTTCTGACCTAGCATCATCCTCCAGTAAGAAAGCCCTTCTTCACCTCAAGTAAAGCTTAGATCACCCAACACTATGAAATTTCACCAGAAAACCAATAGAACTTCTCTACAAGATATAAGATTCCAGCCTCTAACCTCCGGATCTCTGTGATGAGAGATCCATATATAGATATTTTCAAAGGTGTGAGTCAGCTCTGGGTTTTTGATTAGTGTCCTCTCTCTGATAATTCTTGGTTCCACTTGGAGATTTCATTGATCTCTTACTCATCCTTGGGCGAATTCTGAGAGGCAAGTGTCATATGAGAAGTTTCTAGAAGATTCCTTGATCATCCACTTAGAAAACTGTCTCTGCCACTTGTCTATTCTCATCCATCGCACCCTATAGAATGACTTTTCAATATGCATTGCACCTCTTGTGTGTATTAGGTGAGATGCATCGTACCCTCTGCACTGGGCATTCAGTATGGTACAGTTTTGACCAGTTCTGAGTATTTTTATGTGGAGAACTTCTGAGAGATGATGTAATCAGCTAACCTTGTTCCTTTAGGTAGTGAAGCAACACTTTTAGGGACTTAGGAGCCCTTAGTTTATGGACATTTATGATTGGGGTTGTAGTGCCCAAAAATTTCTATAACAATATACGCTACTTCAGTTAATGCAACTTGCATGTATACGCAATTGTATTTAAGGCAACTATCGTATATCTTGCAAACTTATAATTTAGTTAGTTGATCTTAATCTGTGCATCAGAACCATATAAACAGTGACCGGGTGCAGTAAAAACAGAATAGACAATCACACACATGAACACAAGATATAAGGTGGAAACCAAATGTGTGTGAAAACCACCTACTGGAATCATCTCTATCTTCCTTTAATAAGAAACTCCTTTTTACAATTTTTTGTACTAGTGTAGTCTTATACCAGTACATAGGCTTCTACCTGTAGAAGGCTATAACCTTCTCTCATTCTCCAGCTTCTCCTGGAAGGGAGCTACAACCCCCTAGCTCTTGTACTAGCTGATGTGTTTACTAGTATGTAGGTGCTAACCTAAAGAAGGCTACAACCTTCTCTTTTCTTCTAGGGACCATGTTTCATAAATTTTCAGACTAGATCCATCAATAAAATCAATCAAACATCAAATATATTTGCATCAACCAATCTCCTTTGCGCCAACCCAAACTGAATCAAACAATCACTTCTTTGAATGTTGTAACCAGAATATAGTAACAGTAACCATAACCCAAGCCAGAACCCAGAACACTTCAACAACAAACAGAAGTAGCTAAAGCATATTTTATGAGGTGTACGCTACTTCAATGTGTCAAACCTATGTGCATACACACTTTTCTCAAGGTGAACCTGTGTATACGTTGTTTGGATATGCAGAACCGGTGTGTATATGCCCCTTTTCTATAGTGAACCTGTGTACAGATCTGTAAAAGATGATTTAACCTTTACAACTATTGAGACATCAGTTATACCCAGATCATCATATTTATAGAGTATGACATGCACCAATTATTTAGATAAAAGATCAAAACCACACAAAGATACTTCACTTCAAGCCTTAAGATCTTGACCCATCAATATATCTTATCCTTCATCAAGCACTAAGGTTCATCCTTGATTTAGATCCAGCTATGCCCAATAGCCTGTATTCTTGATCTTGCTATTCATAAGATATTCAATCCTTTAGTGCCTTTCCTAATGATCTTCTCCTCCTTTTATAGTCTTAGGCCTTACTCAATACCATGGTCGAAAACCACTTAGAATCAATACCTTGGACCAAATACCTGGGGTCAACACTTCGGACAAGTTACCTTGGACCAATACCATGGATCACAATACCATGGACCAAATACCATGGAACAAAACCAAGTTTTCCAACATGTACGTGCCTTTCCATCTATGAACGTGCATGTGTATGCCATACATGCCTTTTAGTTTGAAACTTGGTGTGTACACGCGGCTTGGTCAATGGGAACCTGTGTATACCTCTCTTTCTTCATTATGTGAGCCTGAACTGTGATCTATCATCTGTGTGAGTTACCATCAAGGACAACACCTGTGTCATAGTACCAAAACTGTATCATAATGCCAAAAATCTCCCTGTTTGGACTTGATGGCAACCCCAAGTCACTCTCCCCCTTTGTCATCAAGGCCAAAGGGTTATGGTCCCCTTGAGTACATGTCGAATTCTCTGATATGCTAAAGTGTGCTATCCAGGCTCCCCCTAAATATAAGCAAGGTTTGCAAAAAAGATGACTCTATACATACATCATAAATGACCTTCCTATCACTAATGACTCACACATCCATCTCCCAACCAAGTGGGGATATACCAAGTTTGACTCATCCACCCAACCAAGTGGGTATATACCAAATGTTTATACATGACAGAATAAGAACATTACATCATCTATCCCATGCATAGTGGGGAAACAAAATAGGTCGTCACATGACCTTGATAATAAAATATATACATGACATAGAGACGAAATATCTAAAACAATACCATGATAGTCATCAACAACTATCATCAGCAACATCTATCAGTCACCATTCAGACCAGCAACCATGATCTCCCCCTGAACCTGTTCCACCTGAAACAAAACAACTATGAATTTGTACCAAGATCTTCTAAGATAATGCCAACAATGCATTATTAGAAGTATATGCTCCCCTTGAACCTGTGCCAGAGATTATTGTCAGACCCATATCAGACTCCTTTCATCCTGAGTCTGGACCACTGTTTTTCTTCAAACCAAGATATACACGACTGTGTCCATAGCAACCCACATATGTACGTAGATACGCTTCATGAAACTTGCGTACAACCACTTTTCTTCTGAAAACGGATAAGTTTCAATAGCAAGATGATGCATCAACTACTCCTAGCTTTTGTTTGAGATATTCAAATGTCTCTCTAGGTAGTGGTTTGGTGAATATATTAGCAACATATTCTTTGGAGGGAACATACTCCAATTTGACCTTTTGTTCAAGCACTTGTTCACGTAGAAAGTGATATTTGGTGGGTATGTGCTTGGTGTTGGAGTGCATGACTGGATTCTTTGAAATACTGATTGCACTTGTATTGTCACATAGAATGGAAATGGGTGGAGTACATGTAATTTGAATGTCTTGCAATGTTTACATCATACAAAGGAGTTGTGTGCAGCAAGATGGAGTAGCCACATATTCTGATTCAAGTGTAGATAATGCAATCGAACTTCATTTCTTGCTGAACTAAGACACTAATATAGAACCCATATAGAATGCACCACCAGTAGTGCTTTTTCTGTCATCCATGCTTCCTGCCCAATCTGCATCCTGTATATGCATGAAGTGTAAGATCTGTATCTCTAGGATACCATAAACCAAATTTTTGTGTTCCTTGAAGATATTTGAAAATCATTTTGACTGCTTGAAGGTGTGATTCCTTTGGATTCCCTTGGAATCTTCCAACTATTCCCACTGCATGCATGATGTCTGGTTAGGTACTTGTTAGATAAAGTACAATGCCAATCATGGATCTATATGCTGGTTGATGTACTACTACTGGTTCATCATTTGAACTGAGACTGCATCCCATTACCATAGGGGTACATACTGGTTTAGAATCTTCCATGCCATAAATTTTCAAGATCTACTTGAGATACTTGGTTTGTGATAGAAAAATACCATATTTATTTTGTTGAACTTGTAAACCAAGAAAATATGTGAGCTCACCAAGCAGGGACATTTCAAATTCTTTTTCCACTACCAAAGTAAAGTTTTGACTCATGGCTTCTTCATTGCTACCAAAAATGATATCATCAACATAAACAACAAGTATTAGCAATTTATCATTGTCAGTCTTTGTATATAGATTGCTATCAGCTAATCCTTTTGAGAATCCTTGTTGATGGAGGTATTTGTCAAGACAGTAATACCAGGTCCTTGGAGCTTGTTTTAGACCAGAGAGAGCCTTTCTGAGTCTGCATACAAGTTTTGGATCATTTCCAAGGATGAATCCATCTGGTTGCTCAATATACACTTCTTCTTCTAAGTCTCCGTTAAGAAAGGCAGATTTTACATCCATTTCGTATACTTTGAAATTATGAAAGCTAGAAAGAGCAAGGAACATTCTTATGGCTTCAACTCTAGAAACAGGTGCAAAAGTTTCTTCAAAATCTATACCTTCTTGTTGAGCATATCCTTTACAAAGAAGTCTAGCCTTGTTTCTAATAACTTCTCCATTTCATTCAGCTTGTTTTTTAATATTCATTTGGTTCCTATGATATTATTATCATGAGGTCTAGGAACTAATTCCCAAGTATTATTCTTTTCAATTTGCTCAAGCTCTTCATTCATGGCCTTGACCCAACATTCATCTTTGCATGCTTCATGTACATTTTGAGGTTCGATGGTGGAAAGAAATGCTAGATAGCTTAAAGCTTCTATAATAGTTCTTCTTGTCTACACACCTGCCTCTTTCTGTCCCAAAATTTGAGTCTCTAGATGATTTTTCTGAACATACTTGGATGGAGTCTTTTCTTCTACCGTTATCCATTCTTTTGGTGCTTCATTGGTTTCTTCTTTAGAATTAGTCTGATATGATGTGCAAGGATAATCCTCATCTTCTTCCTAATCTTCAGTTTTTACATGCTTTGGATTTTTGCCTAATTCATCAACCACAACATCAATACTTTCAACAATTTTCCCAAGTCTTTTATTATAACACTTATATCCTTTACTTCGGGAAGAGTAACCAAGGAGAATGCCTTCATCTGCTCTAGGTTCAAACTTGCCAAGTTTTTCATCAGTCCTTTTGATGTAACATTTGCTTCCAAAAACTTTGAAGTATTTTATAGTAGGAGTCTTACCACACCAAAGTTCATGTGGAGTTTGATTGCTGTTTACCCGAACGTTTGTTTTGTTGAGAATAGTGATGGCAGCAAATGTAGCTTCACCCCAACAAGTTGCAAGGGTTCCAGACTCATCTAGCATGGCACGAGCCATTTGTTGAATAGTTTTGTTCATCCTTTCTACCACTCTATTTTGCTGAGGAGTCCTTGCAGTAGAGAATTCCCTTTTTATTTCATTTTCTTCACAAAAGTCGAAGAATTCATCTGAGATAAATTCTCCTCCTCAATCAGACCTGAGGTATTTGATTTTACGATCTAATTAATTTTCAACCAAAGCTTTGAAGGCTTTGAACTTTTCAAATGCTTCATCTTTATGCTTTAGAAGTCCTATCCAACACATTATGGAAAAGTCATTAATGAACAATATAAAGTATTCTTCTCCACGAGGTGACTTTTTCCTTGATGGACCACATAAATCAGTATGAGCAAGTTCAAGAGGCTTACTAGCTGATCCTTCCTTCTCAGCAAAATGATCTCTGGTTTTCTTACCAAATTGACATGATTTTCATATTGTATTTTTTGGAATGTTGATATTAGGAAGATCATGAACAACCTGGAATCTGCATGATTTTCTTCTTTGAGAGAAGCTTAGATGCCCCAATCTTCTCTACCATAAACAGTGTTCATAATTTTTTCTTAGGTAACACTATTGTTGTCCTCTCTTGAGTATGTATAGGTTTTTTGGAGTTCTTATACCTTTGATCACTATTTCTCCTATATCAAGCTCACGAACAACACATCCATTTGATCGGAATACTATTTCATTTCGTTGATTGCACATTTGACTAACACTCAATAGATTATGCTTTAGACCATCAACATACATAACATTCACATCTTTAATCTTTTCTTTTAGGAGAACAAAACCTTTACCTTTTATGAAAACGGGGGTGTCATTTCCAAATGAGACCTTCTTTTCCTTTTCTAAGGCATTATATGGCTGAAGTTTTTCTTTATCACCTATCATGTGTTTCGAGCATCCACTATCGATGTACCACTGATTTTCTTATCCTTCTGCATACAAGGCTATGCCACATCTTTCTGTTTGCGGATCTTTCTTTTTCCATGTTTTGGGACCCAATGAAGTTTTCTCCTTCTGAGATGTTTGCCAAAATTTACTCCTACATTCAGAATCTTCATGACCGAAGTTGTAACAGATATAGCATTCTATTTCATTTTCAAGAAGAGAAAAGTTATTGTAGGTCCTTTTCATGATCCCAGTCACCAGGGAAAATTTTAAGAACCCCCCCAAATTTACATTTATAATAAATGGGCGAATCTCCATGGTATTTAGGAAAAATGGAAGGCGATTTTATCAATAATATGATATGTATATATAATTTTTTGGAAAATCTCTCACCAGGCATGGCGAATATTTTACTCAATTATAAAATCTTGTGTTTATTGAATACACAAATGAAATCATTGCATTTTCTTTAAAATATCCTTGAAATCAAAATTACTGAAATTACATATCGATAACCTAGTGGGTGTAAGATAAAATTCACCCGTGCCATTCACAGAAAGCATGAGAAAAAACCTAATACTATATATAAAACCAAGAAAAATTCAAATTCATCACTTCGAGGGACCTCATAACCACCCTGCCAATACACAAGTTTGTTCATGTTTGCAATTAGAAAAATTACCCAAATTACAATATGTTTACTCCACTTCTAGGCACCTCGTAACCACCCTGCCAATACACAAGTATGTTCTCGTTTGCAATTCAAAAAATTACCCAAATTACAATCTGTTTACTCCAACATATGTTGGAAAGTTATAGAAGGATGACTAGTGCAATCAATCGATTCCTTTTAGCCCTGGATTTGTTTCAGTTTAAAACAGAAGTATACAAATATACTTGTCCAATGTCTATGCTTTAACCATTCACCTTAAGATGTTTTTACAATATAATTTCCTAAGTCTATTTAATATCTTCATTATCATAAAAACCAACCTATATCCATCTTAACTCCACATCTACCACTCTTAGGGGGATGAAATCTATTTATCCCTCTGAGCACTTGGTAGACCCAGAATTAAGATGGATCTAAGATAGAATTTCCCCTTTAAATAGTCTATGCTCACATGAATACCATGGGTCAATACCATGGGTTACCATAAACCTGGAGCTTAAAAATTACTATTAGTAATTTATAAAAATTAATAAAATTAATAGTTGATTTTATTTTATTTTTATTTTAACCAAGCTAAAATGTTTAACATACATTAAATTACAACATCCATTTTTACTCTTGATCGGATCAAATATTTTTTCACTCTATGCTAGTTTGCATATCACGATATTTGATACCTCTCGGGGGTTAGTAGATCCAGAGTAAAGATGGATCTATGCTGGTTTAATTCCCCCATTTAAATAGGCTACATTCCAGGTGAATACCATGGGTGAATACCATGTGCCATTTTGGTGAATACCATGGGTGAATACCATGTGCCATTTTTATTTTTATTAATACTAATATTAGGGTTAATAATGTTTTTTACATGGTATTGAGACTGGCCATCTAGCCAAAAATTGCCCAAAGCTTCCCAGAAAAATTCTGCTAGAAAAAACCACCACAGATCTACATGGTGGGAAGGAGAACAAAAAGAACACTACACTGTCATCAAAGAAGAATATTCTAGAGAAAACTCTGAATCACAAGAAATCGGGCAAGAAAGAAACAACTCTCAAGACAAGCAGGGAGAAAGCCCCGCCCAACAAATCAAAAGTTATGAGGATTCAAATACCGTACAAAATAAATCTTCATTTAACAACAAAATAGATCTCCTAGACCAAAATTCTTCTCTGACTATATTCAAAAGGACGAACACAATAGATCACGAAGCTAAGACACCAATGTCCCAAGAACCAGAAGAGATGAAGGAGATGTAAGATAAAGGAAGTTGGAAGACCATAGAGAAAAAAAAGAAAGCTATAACACGAATCTCGCCAAGAAAGACGAGGAGCCAGATAATTAAAGACTAAGAAAATTATAGGTTTGATAGACCAATTTGGTCTCGGTGGACGTTAACCATCATCATCATCATCATCATCATCATCAATAACAATCTAGTCCATGGTATTTGTCCCATAGTATTTTTCCCATAGGTTTCACCTAAATATAACGCATTTTTTGAGTGTTCGTAAACACAAGGTGACTTATGGAGTAAATATAAAAAAATGTTTTATTTGTTTACTATACCTCTCGTTTATTTATATTTTTATTAATTTACCATACCTCTTTTACAAATATGGTATTTGGCCCATAGGATTCACTTAACTAAAACCTCTTTCTTGAGCCTTCATAAATAGAACGAGGGTTATGGACTAAATATAAAAAGAGGTTTTATTTATTTACCATGCGTCTAGTTTATTTGTATTTTTATTTATTTACCATACCCTTTGAGTAAGTATAAAAAGACGTTTTATTTATTTACCATACCTCCACTTCACTTATATTTTTATTTGTTTACACACTTGCATGTATATAAGGTGACTTATGGAGTAAATATAAAAAATTCTTTATTTATTTACCATACCTCTCATATATTTATATTTTTATTAATTTACCTTACCTCTTTTATAAATATGGTATTTGGGCCTTTGGCCCATAGGATTCACTTAAATAAAACCTATTCTTGAAAATGGGCGAATGGATTCACTTAAATAAAACCTATTCTTGAAAATGGGCGAATGGAAGGTTGTAACTCCTAATTTCAAGGGCTAAATTTACCTTTTTTACCCTCTCCCTTAAAATAAGGTGGGCTATTTGAGGTGATTTGTAAAAATGTACTATGATACAAAATATTCGCCCACTAAAAATTTACAACCCCTTAATTTCGCCAAAGGGCGAACATTCGCCCCTAAAATCACCCCTACTTTTGATCATAGTGATTTTTCTAATGACATTATATCTAAATAGATTTACTTTTTGCGTACAAATGCAAGCGTTGCAATAACATGTTAGGTGGTATCTAGCTTGTGGAACACCAATCAATTCATAGCACCATTTATAGCCATCCAATTCGATCATTGAAGCATCAAAAGACATTAGAGGAAATTTATCCCTAAAAGTGCCCATGAAAATTTCACGTAATTTCTATGTCATAATATGTTAACGAATCAAAATCCTTTAAATTTAAAAAGAGGTACATGTAAATATTTTGGAGGGAAAAGCAGAAAAATTACTTTTTTTAATTGTATTTTTTGCTTATCTCCTTATAGGTTTACTCAAATTTCAAGTGTAGACACTCATTGGATGAGGAATTAAATCCCACATCCAATAAGTACCCATTATGCATACTTTTGAGAAGACTCACATTGATAAAAATTGAAGATACATTAAAAAATTGTATTCAACACACTTGTACTCTTTCAAAAGTAAATTGAATTGCATTGTAAACAAGTGAATTTTTGGTAAAATCTTACACCTTTCATTTGCTAAGTTAAAATTTTTAAAGGGTGGAGTTTCAAGAAACTCTTTGAAGTATTAAGTGAATCAAATTAATAAAGTATGAGAGTTATTGAATACTTTAATACTCTTTCTTGTTAACAATATGGTTACAATCTAAAAAGAAACTCTTATTCATGTCATACCCTGTCTACAAGATTCATGTGATAAAATCAAATTTTTGTAACTTGAATCACAAGTCCAACAAGATGAATTACAAAAAAATATTCATGTTTTGAAATACTCCTTGTTTAGAACAATTCTCTTGTTAACTTTGATATGTATTCTTATCAATATCTAACATATGATCATATTAGTGACACCACTTCAAAAGAAAATTCAAATGAAGATGATGAAGTTTCACTTTCACTTCTCAATCCCATCATTAAACCTTGGGAAGAAGTCATCAACAACAATCATAGAATCAATCTTGGATATTAAAAGAAAGCGATCTTTCCCATTCCATACTATTACAGACCAATCCAATTCTAGAGCATTGGCTTCTTTCAAGAAAACTCATGTTCACCCCCTATTCCACTTTCACATTAGATTCCTAAATGTCAATATTTCCATTGATTTGGCCACATGATGGATTATTTTTTTTTTTATCTTCATCCTTGCGATAATTTTTGGAAGCATATTCATTATTTAAATATATGTTCCCGTCATAATAATCCTACAAGAGTAAAGATTCACGATGGATGCATCATTTTTTGGAAATGGTTACTAAAGAATCACAATGGATGGATTACTTTTTGGCAATGATCATTAGCAGCCAAGAAAATATATTATTCATACCATAGAATGTAACTAGCGTTGGCCTTCATATTTATATTTTGAGTCATGATGTATTGTATTTGTCAAAGTAAAATTTTGTTGTTAAATAAATTGACTTATTAAAGCATGGGTTTCATGCTTGGGTCAATAGTTAATAGGTTAAGGCACCCATTGAGTGGTCTAGGAATTTGTTGAGCCAAAGTCAAATTTAATTATGTAAACCCTTCTTGGCATCATTATGTTAAAGAAAGAAAATAATTTGATTCATGATAACTCCTCCACCATCAAGTCGACCTTTCTCACCTTGTAATTTGGACTCAAATTAATCTTCTACAAACTATTACTCATGTTGGTTCATTTATAGGAAGCAACAACTATAAATGCCCATTTGTACTTGACCCAGTTCATGGAATAGTTAGTCAAGTTTGGATATTACAGAAGAGCGAAGGACAACGAGGTTTCACAAGATGGAGACATTATTGCAGGACTAAATAATGAAGTAAAGGAAGTAAACTCTATTATAGGAATTTGAAGTTTGAAGTTTATAATTGTAGGAAGTTGAAGTCTCTATGATTACAGGAAGTCAAAATTCTAGAATTGCAGGAGATGTCAAGAAGGATCAAAACTTGAAGATATGTTCTCAAAGAATAATACTTCCAAGGCTGACTTGATGGATGGAGAAAGGTTTAGGTCAAGAGTCTTGGTTGTCTCATTATGATTTGAATCTACTAAAGGAAGAGTTATTGACTGGGTTTTCCCCTACCTAGGGGTTTTGCCCTGGTTGTGTGCTTATATCTTGTGTTCCCTTTTTTTATGGTCTTCACAAATTGTCATTGGTCTTAATGATAAGAACATAACAAATTGAAAGAAAATATAATAAGTAAAACATCATAATATAATGTCATAACAGGAGAAATCGAGTTAACTACATGATTCCCTAGATTTATCAACATGGTATCAGAGCTAAGGACATTAGTATGAGGGAAGTTAGAAGGTCACAAGAGCTTCAAGCCAAGGAATAAAATCTAGTTCTCTAGGACTAAGCTCCTAGAAATACACATTCCCTATGGTTAGATTGTAGGTCTTAATTAATATAATAATAAAAAATTGAAGCATTATTTGTGGGATATGAAATGCTAAGATATAAGCCTAAACTAGGTCGAATCCTTTGGAAGAAAAAGCAAAAATTTGTGTTCACACCCAAATTTTGGTGTCACTTCAGAAGGTCTGAAATTCAAGTTTTGTGCATCATTACATAGATAATTGAATCATATTTTTTTAGATGCCTTTTGTATGCTAATAGCAATCCAATATTCTGTGAAGACCCTTCTCTAGAAGGAAACCAAATTCAAATTGTTTAGAGGCCTTATAGGCCTAGCTGGAAGGTATATTATGAATCATCAGTCACCATAATATGTGATAATAGTAGAGATGTCTATTTAAAAAGACTAAGATCTGGGCATAAATACAAAGTTCTGTGAAATCGAAATTTTGAAAAAAAACATTCAGAATGAAGGTACAGTGATACCATAGTAACTTGAATATTGCAGTAAGAAGCATCACACTTATAAAAGAAGACCAAAAGCTACATTAATATGCCTATCCAAAATTTCAAGTGTATCATTCAAAGTTGCAATGACTCAAAAATTGCATGTATAATCCAAAGTTACAGGTATGTCAGCCAAAATAAGTCTATCTGAAGTTGCATCTGAAGTTGCAAGTTTGTTCATCCAAATGAGCAGACCAAAATATAGTGACCCAATATGTAGTTGAAGTTATTGTGATCTGATCTAATTGTCAAAGTTGGAGTAATACTAGGTTTCACTAATAGTTCAATAATTTAAAGAACATTACAGTGATCGGGAATTGTGTGGTACGAAGCTACAATCCAATAGACTTGTAGAGGAAGAATTACAATGATATTTCAAAGGCTTGAAAATCTGCAATAAGAAAGTGGCATATGGTTTATAAAAGATAAGATGAAAATCTACAACAAAATACCTTAAACAAAAGAAGCAGAAGTCAATATTTTCTTGAAGGCGAAACTAAAGAAGGTACAACTTTATCCTTGAAAGGAAGTTACTTGCAAAGATAGGATGAGGTAAGAAGGATATAAGGTACATATAATTACTCTGCAAAGCTCTAGTTAGTTTCTTTTTTTATATATCTCATTTTTAGATCTAGGGTTTGTAACCTTTATGAAATTATTGGAATCTAAACTCTTTTAAACCCTAGTTAAGAAACCCTAACCCTTTTCTCTAGCCCAGTGGTCTCTAGGGTTTGTAGGAAGCCTAGGGAGAAATTGGAAACCCTGGAAAAATATAGAATTAAATACAAAACCCGAGATTTGATATCTTAAAAGATGAATTAAGGTTTGAAGTTTGTTATCATATTCTTGCACTTGTATATTTTTGAGTAAATACTACAGGTATATAAATAAATGCTGGTATTTCAAGGTAAGAGGGAGCCCTTCAAGAGGAGGTCCTATAAGGTTTGTAAAATAAGCATCTCAATGTATGTATAAAAATTCATACCTAAACTTCTTTATTAAAAGGATACAATCTTTTTGAAATTTTTCGTGTAGTACTAACTTTCTTATGTTTAGGATTTTGAATCACAAAGATTCTTGTTAGCATGATTAATCATTAGATTGAATCTACCCTCATTATATTATCATTTGTTCATTTTTTTGAAACCCTAATTTGTAGGGTTCACTGTAAAACCCTAGCCTCTTAATGCTGAGGGTGTGTCAATGAAACCTTAGTATACTTAGGAATTGTAGAATAAAAGTCTATCCTTGCTTAAGATATGCTAACAATAATGTTGAAACCCTAGTCCTCTTAGGGTTGTTGTGATATTTAGGCTTTTGGCATTGTTATGAAAAAATCCAATTCATTTAGGGTTTACTACTATAATATGAAACCTTAGGTATGTATTATTTCCCTCAATCGAAACCCTAGCTTGATTGAAATTGTTGTATATCTAACTTTGATTTATTTTCTAGGGTTTACATTGATATGAGCTTCTTGTATGAAATCCTAGAGACGCATATGCTAGTATGCTAACTGAATTATTAATACTCATGAAATCTAGGGTTTGTAACATAACCTTAGTAGAGATTGATGTTTTAGGATATAATGATATTGTTTTTCTAGCATTTACAATAAATCCTAGTAGAAATTTCCATATAACTCTAAAACTAATATTGAAGCCCTAGATATATAGTTCTATAATTGTATTGGAATTTGATTTTTGAAATTTGAGTCTAGGGTTTATGACAAATCCCTAGAAGGAAGTTGAAGGTATAATATGTAAAATATATGTCTCTTGTCGATTATGAAGTAAGTTTAGGTATTTGATGTCTGAAAGTTTGAATTCCTTCATGCTTCCATTATTTTAATATGATATAGTTAATTTTATGCTTCTTTATGTACTTGCTACTAAGATTTTTGCAGGTAAATGATCTTCAAGATGTTGAAGATGTTTGTAATAGAAGAAATTCATAATGTTGACCAAGATAAAAGAAGTTATAAGAATGATGATAATCAAGAAACATTGAAAGATAAAGTTTCTTCAATATTTTCTTTTATGAGTAAAATTAATTCTATTAAAAAGAGGAAAAATATTTACAAAATGACTGAAGTTAGTTCACTGCTCTGATAAGAGCCATCATTCCCAAAAAAAACATGAAGCCAAGTGCAATACCCACATCATAGAGACACATACAGCAAAACAGAGGAAATCCACAACCTAGATAGCATAGAAAACTTGCCCGAGGTAAGCCAAAACATTGCCAAAAACATAGACCAACGTCGGCGAGAGCAGGCTAATCAGCAGGTGGTTCTTCCACAATTCGGCACCAGTCAAATTCTGGCTCATCTGCAACAGGAGCGACGAACTAATCTGAAGGTCTAGGATCTACAGGCAACATCTCTGTATCTTGTGTGCTGCCACCTGGGTCGACCCAAACATGCTGAGGCGCCACTCTAAAACCAAGCTGAATCGTTGGAGGAGGACCAGCAACTACTCCAGAGCCTCTCGTATAAGTGTCAGAGCCCTCCACCTGCATTGTCTCATATAAGACCACGGATATGTGGGCGGTTATCTGTGGCTGGTGTAGAGAACTATTGAAGGAAAAAGTGGCAGAGCCCGTCGAGGAGGGAGGCCCACGGGAATGGTTAGAGGCGTGACACCGCCTGCACCCACTGCAAGTACCTGGATAGCGACCCGTGAAAAATTCACTGGTGGGAGCAGGCGAATATGAAGTTGAGTTAGTTGGAACACGCCAGGGTTGGCCTCTACGGCAACCCATTCTCTAACGAAGACAAGCCATCAAAGAAGGGGTGGAAGAAAGAATGCAAACAGGTTGCGCAATGGAACCGAGAACCAGCCAGCGACGAGAGGACCAACAAAGACGTGAAGAACCGATAGAGAGCTCTCGAGTGCTAGTCGCAATCGGGATTCTGTGAGCCACCTTGGACTTGACCTTCCCAATCTCTCACCCTCCCAACTCAGAGACCTGGCAAGAGACAAGACGGATGAATAGGGGGCCAGAGACTATGAATGGGATGCTTAGAAGCCCCCTACCCAAACCAAAAGCCCGAACAGAGTCCCAGAAATGATAGACCGACAACAGAACCACCAGATTGAAACCCAGAACCCTCCAATGGAAAGGGATGAGCCTATGGAGCTGCCCTTTGAAGGCCAAATGCAGCATTTTCGTCACAGTCCAAGAACCAACAAAAAGAAACAAAAATTGAACATAGGCAAGGAGATGAGCCCAGGGCCCCAACTCGTAATGCTCCCACGCAAACACAAGGCAGTGCCAATTCTTAAGCTAGCCAAACCTATCTCAAGAAACCCCCTTAATAACTGCTACATTGATGATTTCCATCATCACTTGCAGGTTGCAGCGTGCGGAGGGGGTGTCCATTGCCGAGGACGCATAGAATGAGCCTGAACCACTTGACGGGGGAGTGTAATGACTCTCATGCCCAGTGCTCGTCCCTTCTTCCACATTTAAAACCTCGTACAGGATGGGCAGGTGTCAAGCTGCCTCGCCCCATCCCAATCATGTCATGTTGATCGTCACATCAGTCACCCGCATCCGGGGAAAGTTTCTTCAATATTACATAAGAAGGAAGTTTTTAATTCTCTCCAAGTTAAGAGGGATATTGGATAGAAGATAAGTACATATCCCCAATTGAGAGGGAGTGCATAGAGAATACCTTGAAGAAAGAATGAAAGAAAAATTACTACATATGGATTTGTAGAGTACAGAGGTTGTCAAAACAAGAAATTATTCCTACGATATGTATTTGATATAAGTTGCATCAGGATGATTGAAAAACCCAGAAGGTTTGTGTTTGCTTGTATATGTATATTTAAAAGTTTATTGTTGATTGGGGGTTGTGTTTGAATAGGTATATCTCTCCATAAAGAAGGAGGAACACCTAGGAAGCATGCTTGGAAGCATCTAATGGTGGATGCTTGGAAGGACATCTAGTTCACCTATGTGTTGATGTCTAGATCCCGAAGAGGGAGGGAGACCTTGGTCATGGAGTTCTGACCTTGGATACGCACCTAGATCCCTAGGTTGATCATTAGCAAGTAAGCCTAATGGTACCTAGATTGGCTGAAAGCTTGAGTACATATTAGTCCCACTAGAATATATTACCTTGGTCAGGTATTTAGTCTATAGCACTGAGTGTGCTAGAACTCTTCATATTTCATTTCATTTTGAGATCTTCCATGTACCTTCATACGTATTATGAATACCTCCCTAGTCAAGAGGGAGTGTTGAAGAATGTAGCTAGTGTTGGTCTTCATAATTATATTTTGAGTCATGATGTATTTAATTTGTCAAACTAAAATTTTATTGCTAAATAAATTGACTTATTAAAGCATGGGTTTCATGCTTGGGTCAATATTTAATAGGTCAAGGCACCCATTGAGTGATCTAGGAATTTGTTGAGTCAAAGTCAAATTTAATTATGTAAACCCTTCTTGGGATCATTGTGTTATAGAAAGAAAATAATTTGAGTCATGATAACTCCTCCACCATCAAGTCAACCTTTTTCACCTTGAAATTCGACCTCAAATTAATCTTCTACAAGCTATTACTCATGTTGGCTCATTTACAAGCAACAAAAACTATAAATGCCCATGTGTACTCGACCCAATTCAAGGAATAGTCCGTCAAGTTCGGATAATACAGAAGAGTGAAGGATAGTGAAGTTTCACGAGACCAAGACATTATTGCAGGATTGAAGTATGAAGTAAAGGAAGTAAACTCTATTATAGGAAGCCGAAGTTTGAAGTTTATAATTGTAGGAAGTCAAAGCCTCTATGATTGCAAGATGTCGGAATTTCTGGAATTGCAGGAGATGTCGAGAAGGATAAAAACTTGAATATATATTTTGGAAGAAGAATACTTCAAAGGATGAATTGATGGATGGAGAAAGGTTTAGGTCAAGAGTCTTGGTTTTCTCAAGGTGATTTGAATCTACTGAAGGAAGATTTCTTGATTAGGCTTTCCCCTACCTAGGGGGAAAATGTTGCATCAATAGCTAGGGGGTATCCCCGGTGTGAAGTCCCAATTAGACCTCACAATCTTTGGTATAGGAGCCCTATCCGGTATGTGGGTCTGGCTGCAACCATGAATATTTCGCTCCTAGCTATCAGATGTGGAGATGTTAGAGTGAGGCAAAGAATGAAATGCCCAGAGAATAGGGTTGATATTAGGTCATCATTAATAACCTGTAGAATGGTATATAAGAATGTAACAACAAAATAATAAGAAGTATGCCTCAAGAAAGAGTTAGTGAGCTAAAACCATCTCAAACATACATGAACAGGAAGGTGTCAGAGGTTAATTGAAAATTAGTTTACAATAATTTATCAGCATTGCGTGAAACATGAAAGAAAATATTCAAAGTAGACATGCAAGCCATAAGCCAAGAATGAATTCATTAACATATTGCCCACATTAAAACACGCACACAAGCACAATGGAAATAATGGACAATCAATACAACCAAAATGAAGAAACACGGGAATCAATGTTGAAAGTGAATAAATTCTTATTAATGTTGTTGTAAATACAAGTACATGTGCTACAAACCATCAATCACAATAGTGAAACATGGGCTACTCATACCATAATCTAAAGAAAAACCCTAGCCTCACCATAACTCACCCTACTAATTATCAAGAGATGAGAGTACCTCTAGTTCTTTAAGCAAAAATCAGCTATTTAATGCTAGTCCTAGCTCAAGTGCTAAAGTTCCCCATAAATGAGGCATGAGGGTATATTTATAGAAATGGGGTGACTATTCACCTACCATGACCTTTTGATAACCCTCATATCTCTTGACATTCCTCACTATTCTCTCATGTCTAA
Organism: Pinus taeda; assembly: GCA_000404065.3. NCBI lineage: Eukaryota > Viridiplantae > Streptophyta > Pinopsida > Pinales > Pinaceae > Pinus > Pinus taeda. The sequence goes on along the minus strand of APFE030557334.1, from coordinate 12,703 downwards.
TGACTATTACATGTCCAATTGATATATCTATAGATGTTGTCATTATGATAAGAAGTATTTATACTATGAGAGAAGAGAATTTGTGAGGAGAGTAGAGATGGTTATTTGAAACCCTAAAGTGCTTGTTGGTAATGTTGTTGCAAAGACATGGGGGCTTGCAAGAGCTAATGAACAAATTATTTATGTTCATTTGTTGTATTGAATGTAAATTTTCCTACTACTCCACCTATCATCAAGTTGGTTGGTTTTAAGACTAATATCAACATTCCCTAACTTGGTTGACATAGTGCCTTGGGTAGCTATATGGGACCATACTATGGAAATTGATTCAACCCTTGCATAACGTATGTCAGTTGTCTTTATGCCTCATTTTCATGGAATCAATCATTCAACCATCATCGAATGGTCCTAGAAGTCTATATGAAGCTAGTTTGCTTCCTAGTTGAAACCATAGTTGCACAACCTTTGTGAGAAACCCCTAGCTGACATCAATGGCTTGCAGGCTTCTTAGCTTGGAAAATATGCTTTGTTGGTGCATTGACAATATCAGAGGTTATTTCTCTCAACTCGATTTTATCTTCCTTTTCATATGTCAACAATATTTTTCCTTGCTTTTATTTTTATGGTTTTCATTTGCAGTGTTCAATTTATAATCCCTTATAGTGTTCGATGTATGATATCTGCATGCATTGTCATTTATAACCTTTATAGTGATCCTTACACAACCTTTGTAATTTTTCATCCCTCAAGTAGATACCCATTTTAATGGATCCTACAATTTGGTGGTAATGTGACAGGCCCACCCATGGTTCTCTCATAAAATGCATTGTAAATATTATTATTTTTACAGATATAAAAATTTAGAAAAAGGGGACTGAGTCAAAGGGACATGGATTTTAGAGTTCAGGACGAGGATTGCTTACTTGGGATATTGAGGTTTTCTTGTGCATAAAATCTGAATTAATTGGAAACCCATTAAAGGTTGGTTGGTGCACGATTTTAATGGTCTGATTCTTAAATTAAATGAGTTATAAAAGAAAGCACATTATTGGGTGTGGGGCTTGATTATCTTCTTTATTCAGAGGTATCACCTCATTGGAACCCAGTTTGTAATAGGGCGGAAACGCCACCTGTTTGTTTGCCATTAGGGTGGTCCAATTGGGGGTGACGATGATTTTTATGAGCCCCCCCCAGTGGGAGTTCGAGGGCAATGCCCTCGAAGCTAAAAATAGATGTAAAATTGCCTTGTAACATATTTTAATTTGGTAGTCAATATGGGTCGTTCATTAGGCGGATGATCTGACAGTAGAAGTTATGTTTAATTTAGGGTTTTTTTCCCTAGAAGGCAACCCCTTGCTATATATGAGGGAATTGTATTGCGGATGAATAAATGGGTATTCTGAGCGAGAAAGAGAGAGGATATTGTGTTAGAGTGAAGAGGAAATTACAACGGATCGGATATAGGTTGTATCTCTTCATTTTGTTGGATAATATAAAAGGAAGGACTGGCTATTTCTTTATGGATGTAGCCCAAATTGGGGTAACTACGTATATCTGTGTCTCTCTCTTGTTTTATGCATTTTCTGTGTTTTTGTTTCTGCTATATTTTGTGTTACATTTCTCTGTAATATATAATTTTCTAACATACACGTCCCCATGTTGCTTGGGATATCACTCATAAGGTAGCAAGGAGGAGGTAGTAAATGCAAGCCTAGAGAAGAAATCAAGTGATTCACATCCAAGTAGCGATAGTTGGGGGGAATTGGGGGAATTCGTTCATTCAGGCCAGAGGGAAATGGTTGGAGCAACATTCAATGGAGATAAACAACTTGTGGAACAGAAGTGAAGAGAAGTGAAGGGATTGGTCTTCAGATCCCTAGAGGTTGTGGGTTTGGATACTAGTCTCTGGAACCATGTAACAGTTTAGATCCCTTGGAGGTTGTGGGTTGAGATTGAAATATTTGGATCCCTATAACAGCTTGGGTTTCCTGGAGGCTGTAGGTTGAGATAGTAGTCCGTGGAGCCCTCGACATCTTGGGAGGAAACCAATCTTTGATTCAACATTTGCAGTGGATTCTAGACTTCCTAGAAATGAGGTGAACCCCTGGTATTACTCTTGAAGGTGGAGGTGGAGAACCTCTGGATTCCTTGTGCGTTGCTCATTGCAATGGGTAGTTGGTGGGATTGAAGACAGAGGTCCTCTTGAGTCCCTATTTCAGCTAGAAAAATGGTGTTATTGTCCTATAAGAAAGCCCCCTTAGTCTCTGGAATCTGGATTGGGGGTGGCAATTGAAAGTGAGCTTATTTGCAACTATCTAAGGTTGGATGGAGAGTCCTTGTACCAAACTCAGTTTCCCTGCAATTTTAAAGATAAGTATTTTTCTGTATTTTTTTTAAGTTAATGAAATTGTGATGTATTCTGGTATGAAATGGCTTTGGATTTTGGACTATAATAGTGTTACTAATCAATAAGCGTGTGGATACACCTCTGTATGAAATGACACTCACATTTATGACTAAATATGTGTGTGTATGTGTGTTGTATTTCTGAGATGAATAATGTTGTCAAATAAGTCAAGCATGTGTGTGCTTCTATACTGGAGATGAAGTGTTGTGCAAAATTTTTGTTTATAACACATAATAAGAAGTAGCATATGTATGATTTACATGATAACAAGGTTTATGCTATACCCTAGATCTAGAATATCGTCATGTAGTAAATGCTTATATATATTGATTAACAACACATAGGAACATAATATAGAGACATTATGAAACTCTACAGGCAGTGAAAGGATCCATGAGGATGTGGATTAAAGTATGGGAACATTAGGTACATAAACCCCTTTCTCTTAAGAAGAAATGATTACATGAGAGACTGCTCGTTTAGCAGAATCTGCATACACATATATTTGTCCACCTAATTACAATTCTATAAAACTACATAGTAGGTTTTGAGCCAATGCTGAGGAATTATTCCTCTTTTGAGCCCATTTGATCCCTATGCTCTTTACCTAAGTGGCCTCTCAGTCATGTATTATCAGTAGCCTACACTCTTTCCCTATATGCACTATAATTGATCGGGGGATGTCACCACTAGTAGCCAAATTCTCTACAGGTCTTTGACTAGTGCCACCATGAATCTGGTTAGGCACAAGGATCATGTACATAGCACCATGGAGACACTTACATGCCTAATTTGGAGCCTAGAACCCTTGGCATGTGGCACAGGAGGTGGCATTCCTTCAGGAGTTCATTACGAACCTTTGGTAGGGAGAGGACGCAAGAGCGCCCACGCCAACCTACCCAAAATTCCCTATTTTGATATGGGGAATGTCTATTGGCCAGGAACTCATTGGAGATGCCTTCGTCCAAGTCTTGGACCTGAAGTTTGGCATTCAGTTTTAAATGAATACACGGCTCCTTCCACTCTTCCAACAGATCAAGATGAAAGGAAAGCTTACGTTGCAAATGTAAAAGCCTTAAATTCCATCACTAGTGGAATCACTAATTCTGAATTTACAAAAGTCATGAATTGTGACTCGACCAAAGAAGTATGGGATAAGCTAGTTAGCTTATACGATGAGGACTCCAAAGTTAAGAAGGCAAAGCTTCAAACTCATAGAAGGCAATTTGAAAGTCTAAAAATGGATGATGAAGAAGATTTTGCAGCATACTTTCTCCAAGTAGCTGAAGTGGTCAACTCTATTAAAGGATTGGAAGAAAACATTGAAGAAATCACTATTGTTCAAAAAGTCATAATATCTCTCCCAGACATATTTGACTCTAAAGTAAGTGTTATAGAAGAAATCAAGAACCTAGATACTCTCAAGATGGATGAACTTCATGGAATCCTAATTCCCTATGAGATGAGAAAAGGAATCCCAATTTCCAAAGATGCAGCATTCAAGGCCTCAAAATCAAAAAAGGGGAAAGAATGGAATACCAGTAGTGATGACTCCGATGTTGAATCTGAATTGGCGCAGTTTGTACAAAAACTAAAGAAAGGATATAAGCTAAAAGGTAAGTACCCTCTTATTTGTTTCAAATGTGGAAGAATAGGTCATTATGCTGCAAAATGTCCTCATAAGCATGATAGTGATGGTGAGGAAAATTCTAAAAGGATGATATACAAAAAGAAAGGGTTCAATAAGAAGAATTTCTTCTCTAAGCAAGATGAGTCTGAAGAAGGTGAATTTGTAGTCATCAAAAAGAAATCAACTAATCAGTTCTCTCACCGCAAAGGAGGTAATGAAGAATCAGATGAAGAAAATGACCATGCTATAAGCCAAGAATTATTATTCATGGCATTCACAAATGATGATGATTCAGGTCTAGAAGGAAATGTAGATGTGTTACACTAGAATTTGTCACCATGACTATTTGTAATTAGTATGGCTCCATCAACTATCATACTATCCTCCTTCGAAAGTCTCATACCTCTGTTATCCACGTCAAACTCCAAGAAAGAGAGAAAGTCTTTAAAAATCTATTTATCTCTGGGTACGCAGTTTCTCTCAGCCTTACCTGCGTGTACGCAACCCAAAGTTCACAATACTTGCGTACTTGTACGCTCTGTATGTAAAGGAGTGGGTGCGTACCCCTATAAAGGTCAAAAGGCGCGAGTTTCATCTTTAAAAAGTTACTTGTGGTCATTTCTAGAGCATTCTAGAAGCTTGTTCGACGTGTATTGAGCGCCTCCAGATGGTTCA
>APFE030557326.1:15352-19479 GCA_000404065.3 Pinus taeda | reverse complement strand
AAAGGTGTCCCAGGTGGCATAACAGTGCATCCTTGAGGTGAAAATATGGAACTTGCTGACCCTCCAAGTGTGCCTGGTATGTGTTGCTGAATTCTCAGTGGCTTTTGTAGAGAAGCGGAAAATCAGAAGTCTCGTGTCCATAACACGAACCTACGGTATATGTCGGCAAGACCCAGAGAGTTGCGGAGCTCTCTTAGAGTGTTTGGGGTTGGCCAATCCCAAACGAATTGGATCTTGGCTATATCCACATGCACCCACCATTCATCAATAATATATCCCAGATACTCAACCTCGTGTCGTGTGGTCGTGCTGCACTGCCCGCGGCCTGCACGACACAACTCCACACCTAAACTGTGGACCTGTCCGCCCGACTTTCCGTTCCGCGGCGCCCAAACTCTGCCCGTCGGTGCGGTCCATAGTGAGGGCGCGTGTCCCGCATGTAGTGCGGCCTGCCTGCCCGGACGGTAACCCGCCCCGCTCTGCTTGTCCACGCTACCAAGTCCGACCCGCCCTCTGTAATCCGCCCGCCGGTGTGGCCCTCTTACCTGCGTCCTTCTCTTCCTTCCGTTTTCTCCCAAATCCTTCTTTCGCACTTGTTCTGTGATGTGGAAGTCTGAGTTCGATGTCCCTTCGTCGAATGCCATCCTCCTTACTTGTACGCATCCTTTCGCCCAAGGGCCATGTCTCTCGAGGATAACAAGGGTCGGCTCCATCAACATGCATGCCCGGCTGACCTGCCACATAACCTCGACACACCCCATTCCAACGAACCGCCACGTCCCTTTTCGTGCACCGTCACACCCATGGGTCGGCTCCAACACCTCACCGATTACACTCGTCGCCGCACGTCGCACACCCGCCCGCGTCCTAACTCGTCCGCACATGGTCACCCCTTTCATCCGGGCACCCAACAAGGGTCACCCACGCGCCTTCCATCGGTGACTCGCCCATCGTGCAGGTATCAAGGGGCGTGCACCATGCCCAATACGGCGCACCCGCTATGAGTGCGCCCATCACCGTCGCGCATAAGCGAACTCCGTGCCAAGACTTCACATACAACCGAACGCTCACCTGAGTCGCATATAGCTGAACTCGAGCGCTTGTACTACACGTTTGGTCTCTCGACTCTCTCGGGCACTCCCGAATCGAATACCTGACACCCCCCCACGTACGTGGTAGAGGTTTCCGACGCGATGGTACATGGAAACCCTAGATTTTGTGCGCACTTGGGCAGCTGTCGTGACGGCAGGGCGGGGAAACCCCGCTTTGCCCGCACTTGGATGGATCCTGTCACAATGAGGCATGGAAACCTCAAGTTCCAGAGACAAACCAGGCAAGCGTTTTCCACCCCGCCGTGAAATGGAAACCCCGAGTTCACAAGACTTGGGAGGTTCTTCATCGTTCTGCAACATGGAAACCATGAGTTCCATAAACTTTGGCGATTTCGGTCGCGTTGCGACATGGAGACCCAAGTTCCGGGCGGGAGATGGAGACCCCAGAGGTTCCCGGAATTAGGCAGTTTCCCTCATGCCACGAAACAGAAAGCCACCGGGTTCCGCGGACTCGGGCGGTTCTTTGTCATTCCTTGGCAAGGAAACCCGAGTTCCCTGCACCATGGTTGCGGTTCCTGTCGTGGCGGGACATGGAAGACCCTGAGGTTGTGGTTTCTGTCATGCCACAGAATGGAAAGCACCGTATTCGGTAGACTTGGGCAGCCCTTTCCTGTCGCACGATGGCATGGAAACCCGAAGCTCCCCAAACTTGGGTGGCCGTTCCCTGTCGTGCGATGACATGGAAACCTGAAGCTCCCCAGACTTGGGCGGTCGTTCGCGAGCGACATGGGAGCTGCGTGTCACACCCCCAGGCCTACAGTAGTCTCTCAACCGTACTTGGCGAGGTGCGGCGCCACCAAACACTTTCTTTTCACCAATACTTATGTTCATGGACTACGCCTAACCATTCGTCTACTTAGTTTGTTTTTCACAACCAAGTATTATTATGTTTCCTTTATACCAATGAACACCCATACACATTCATCATCATCAGCGATTATACATGAAGAACACAATTGCACAGTATAAAGGGAGGGGAAACTCCCTGAACAATGAGTTTGCCCGAACACAATATATTATTCAACTTTACAATGTTTACAAGGCTTTAAAAGTATGCTTGGGAAACACCACATTTCATACTTAGCAAATTTTACAAATAGGCAACACCTCTGTGCACCAACCGAGTTCCTTGCCCGACCTGGGCGGGCGCGCCCTCGCACGATCTGCCAACCGCTCTCCTCAACCGAGCCTCGTTTACCGCTGCATGATGTGCGAGCGACCTCACCCGAGTCACCCCGCGTTTCCTTTTGCACGACGGGCGGGCGACCTACCTGGGTCACCGGAGACACCTCCGCGTTTCTTCTTCCACAACGGGCGGGTGACCTACCAGAGTCACCCGTGTCACACCGAACGGCGGGCGCCTTCCTTACCCGCACCCTCACCTGATAACTGAAACCTGTGCGTATCGTGCGTTCTTGCCCAAGAGCGGGCGCATGTACGCCCACGCCTCTTTTGCGACCTGCTCCACTACTTCGCACTTTTTTCTTGATCACCGAAAGCTCATGTTCGAACGTCCATCTTCGAATGAACGTCAAGTGCTCCAACGCCTTGCCATATTTATACGAGCAGTTGGGCGAGTTTCTACCCAGGCCGACTCGACCGCCGCATGCCAAAACGCCCTTGCACATCGCAAACTTGCCATCTGATTGTTGGTCGGTCAACAATCCTTCGTTCAAGTCGCCCCAACATGTAAGTCGGCCCGTGGGTTATGCCAAACACTCCCACGCTATAAACAACCCATCGCTCCACCTCTAATGCGCATTACACTTATGTCCCTTCGCACATTTTAGTCGTAGAGTTCGCACTTCGCACCGACGGGAAGAAACCGAACTGCAGGTCCTTACACCATGTTCCCCAGACTTGGGTAGCAATTTTTGCTATGATGCGAAATGGAAACCCCGTGTGTGTCCACTGACTTGGGTAGCATTTTCCATCGCGCCGCAAAATGGACACCCCAAGTTCCCTGGCCTTTGGCGGCTTTTCATGGCCCCATGACATGGAAACCGCAAGTTCCCCAGATTCTCGGGCGATTCAGGGTGTGCCGCGACATTGAAACCGCGAGTTCTCCAGACTTGGGCAGCAGTTTCGAAACACCCCAAGTTCCAGAGACTTGCGATCTAGTTTGCGTCATCATGGAAACCCCGAGTTCCCCGCGTTGGAGAATTGTTGAAAACCTCGTGTTTCCATCGTGCCGTAAAATGTGGAAACCCGTGGTTCCATCAAGGGCGGGACATGGAAACCCCAAGTTTCCCAGGCTTGGGCGCCGAGGCGCAACATGGAAACCCCGAGTCCCAGCAGGCTTGGCCGCCACCGGTTTCGGTCGTGGCGCGACATGGAGACTCCAGGTTTCCCCAGGCTTGGGCGCCGGGGCGTGACTTGGAAACCCCAAAATTAAGCGTCGCCCGTTTCAGTCGTGGCACGACATCGAAACCCCAAGTTTCCCTGGGCTTGGGCGCCGAGGCACGACTTGGAAACCCCGAAATGTTTGCGCTGGGTGGAACCCCCAAATTTTAGGCGCGACATGGAAACCACAAGTTTCCTCAGGCTTGGGCGCTAGGGCGCGACTTGGAAACCCCAAATTTTTAGCGCCGGGAGGAACCCCCAAATTTTAGGCACGACTTGGAAGCCCCAAATTTTTATCGCCGGGTGGAACCCCCAAATTTTAGGCGTGACATGGAAACCCCAAGTTTCCCCAGGCTTGGGCGCCGGCGCGACTTGGAAGCCCCAAATTTTTAGCGCCGGGCGGAACCCCCAGATTTTAGGCGTGACATGGAAACCCCAAATTTTTGGTGCGACATGGAAGCCCCAGATTTTAGGCGCCGGGTGGGAACCCCAAATTTTTGGCGTGACATGGAAGCCCCAAATTTTAGGCGCCGGGTGGAAGCCCCAAATTTTAGTCGCCAGGTGGAAACCCCAAATTTTGGGCGCCGGGTGGAAACCCCAAATTTTGGGCGCCGAGGCGCGGCATGGAAACCCCAATTGTTCCCATGCTTGGGCGCCTTTTTCTTTGCGACG
>APFE030557326.1:5352-12852 GCA_000404065.3 Pinus taeda | reverse complement strand
CTCTCGATTCCAAGGCGCGACTCAATGGAGCAGCTACACCCTCTTACCTATTTAAAGTTTGAGAATAGGTCAAGGGCGTTACGCCCTCGATGCCTCTAATCATTTGCTTTACCCGATAAAACTCACACGTGAGCTCCAGCTATCCTGAGGGAAACTTCAGAGGAAACCAGCTACTAGATGGTTCGATTAGTCTTTCGCCCCTATACCCAAGTCAGACGAACGATTTGCACGTCAGTATCGCTACGAGCCTCCACCAGAGTTTCCTCTGGCTTTGCCCTGCTCAGGCATAGTTCACCATCTTTCAGGTCCCAACGAGTGTGCTCACACTCGAACCCTTCACATAAGCTCAAGGTCGGTCGACGATGCACCCCCCCAAGAGAGGGTATCATGCCGATCAGCTTCCTTACGCCTCGCAGGTTTTCAAACCCGCCGACTCTCACACATGTTAGACTCCTTGGTCCGTGTTTCAAGACGGGTCGAATGGAAAGCCCACCAACCAACACCACGAGTGTGCAAGTGCACACGGCCTGCCACAAGGGCGCACGCTTCCAAGGGACTTGGCCCAGGTCCGCCGCTAAAGACGCTTCTACAGAATACAATTCAGGCGACGCTGTCGCCCGATTTTCATGCTGGGCTCTTCCTGGTTCACTCACCGCTACTAGGGGAATCATTGTAAGTTTCTTTTCCTCTGCTTAATTATATGCTTAAAATTAGCGGGTGTTCTCGCCTGAGCTGAGGTCGTAAAGTTGGAGCTAAATCTGCCCTACCTGATGGGAGGGCAAGAGAGAGCAAAGCAAGTTCGAGCGATGCCACACAAAGCCCTCATCTGCTAACGCCGACTGCCCATCCAAGGGGACAAGATCACTGCTCGTCAACGCACGCCATGAAACATCGCTTGAGGTATTTCAGCCAACCGCACCGCGTTGGGCATGGATGGCCAGCTCCGCTGCTCCCTAGCATAGTGCAGGGAGCGCGTTTGAATGGGATGCGACGCCCAGACAGACGTGCCCTCTACCGAGGCCTCGGGCACAAATTGCGTTCAAAAACTCAATGATTCACAGGATTCTGCAATTCACACTAATTTTTCGCATTTTGCTACGTTCTTCATTGTAACAAGAGCCAAGATATCCGTTGCCGAGAGTCGTTTCCACATATTACCGAAATATCGGCCACAACACTGAATAGGGAAACCCCCCACAACAAATGCAAAGCCAAGGGCCAAAGGGAGGAAAATCGCATGAGAGAAGGAGAAACAAAGGTGCCTAGCCCCCTCAAAGGAGGAGGCTCGAATAGAGAACAATCTCCCCGAGCCCCACACCCTCGCAAAATGGGGGGAAATGCATGGAACAGCGATCGAGAAGGACTAGGGTGGCCACCCCTGGAGCTCGCACTACTTTTATTCCTTCCCGAACACCAATCCACAACAATTCCCCCCTTTCTCCATAAAGCTAGGGACCAAAAGGAAGAAGGGAAGAAAACAAGGTGAAAGAAATAGAAGAGATCAAACGTGGCTGCCGACTCACAGGGGGAGGGCTCAAACAAATCACAAGCCCCCCAAGCCCCGTGCCTTCGCAAAAAGGGGGGGAATTGAAGGGGACGACAATCGAGGAGGACTAGGGTGGCCACCCTGGGAGCTCGCACTATGTTTCGTCCTTCCCGAACACCAATCCACAACAATGCCACCTTTTCTCTGTAAAGCTAGGGGCCAGAAGGAAGAAGGAAAGAAAACAACATGAAAGAAAGGGACATCAACCGTGGTTACCAGCTCACAAGGGGAGGCTTCAAACAGAGAACAAGCTTCCCCAACCCCATGCCTGCGCAAAAAAAGGGGGGAACTGCAGGGGAGAGCGATCGAGAAGGACTAGGGTGGCCACCCCGGGAACTCACACTACGTTTCGTCCTTACCCAACACCATTCCACAACAATCCCACCTTTTCTTCGTAAAGCTAGGGGCCGAAAGGAAGAAGGGAAGAAAACAACATGAAAGAAAGAGAGATATCAAACGTGTATGCCGGATCACAAGGGGAGGGCTCAAATAGAGAACAAGCTTGCCCAACCCCGTGCCTTCGTAAAAAGGGGGGAATTGTAGGGGACGACGATCAAGAAGGACTAGGGTGGCCACCTGTGAACTCACACTACGTTTTGCCCTTCCTGAACACCAATCCACAACAATCCCACCTTTTCTCCATAAAGCTATTGGCCAAAAGAAAGAAGGGAAGAAAACAACACGAAGGCAAGAGATATCAAATGTGGCTACCGGCTCACAAGGGGAGGCTCAAACAGAGAACAAGCTTCCCAAACCCCGCTCTTCATCCATCCCACACTAACCCCAGCCTGACAATTTCCCCTCACGGAAGGTTTGAGCTACCAAGCGCGCGTGCAACCACTCCCTCGACCCAACCACCAGCGAAAAATCTCACCAAAGCAACACATCAACAACCGCCGCCTTTTCGAGAGAACCAACTATGGAAGCCCGCACCCTTGGCCCATTCCTTCCAAAAAACAAAAGACCGAGCACCGCCGCTACGAATGAGTCTGAATTTTTTATCCATCGTATTTCCCGAGCACCTCAACCGCAGCAACCATGCACGGTCGAACAGGTCGTTGGAAGGGCTGCCAAGAAACAAGCTTCCGAACACCCCGCATAAACACATTGGGGGAAAGAAAAACAAAGGATGGGTGAGACAAGCACAAGCATGGCTTGCAAGCACACACGAAAAAAACAAGCGTTACCTCAAGACAAGCAACCAACAATGTTCCCCCCAAACACCAAACCCGCTCCCCTAGAGACACAGCACGCAATCCCACAACATTGCAATCGAAACCCAACCAACCCGAACCAAAAAAGAAAACCCCTCTAACAATGATCCTACTGGAGGTTCACCTACGGTAACCTTGTTACGACTTCCCCTTCCTCTAAATGATAAGGTTCAATGAACTTCTCACGACATCGATGGCGGCGAACCACCATCGTCGACGCAATCCGAACACTTCACTGGATCATTCAATCGGTAGGAGCGATGGGCAGTGTGTACAAAGGGCAGGGACGTAGTCAACATGAGTTGATGACACACGCTTACTAGGAATTGGTCGTTGAAGACCAATAATTGCAATGGTCTATCCCCATCACGATGCAATTTGAGAAGATTTCCGGATCCTCTTGAACCAGGAAGAAAAGCTCGTTGGCTACATCAGTGTAGCGCGCGTGTAGCCCAGAACATTTAAGGGCATCACAAACCTATTATTGCCTGAAACTTCCATGGCCTAAACGACCATAGTCCCTCTAAGAAGCTGGTCGTGAAGGGGAACCTCCGCGTAGCTAGTTAGCAGGCTGAGGTCTCGTTCGTTATTGGAATTAACCAGACAAATCGCTCTACCAACTAAGAACGGCCATGCACCACCACCCATAGTATCAAGAAAGAGCTCTCAATCTGTCAATCCTTACTATGTCTAGACCTAGTAAGTTTCCCCGTGTTGAGTCAAATTAAGCCGCAGGCTCCACTCCTGGTGGTGCCCTTCCGTCAATTCCTTTAAGTTTCATCCTTGCGACCATACTCCCCCCGGAACCCAAACACTCTGATTCTCAGAAGGTGCTGGCGGAGTCCTTAGAGCAACATCCGCCAATCCCTGGTCGACATCATTTATGGTTGAGACTAGGACGGTATCTGATCATCTTCGAACCCCCAACTTTCATTCTTGATTAATGAAAACATCCTTGGAAAATGCTTTTGCAGTGGTCTGTCTTTCATAAATCCAAGAATCTCGCCTCTGACAATGAAATACGAATGCCCCCGACAGTCCCTATTAATCATTACTTCGGTCCCGAAGGCCAACACAATAGGACCAGACTCCTATCACATTATTCCATGCTAATGTATTCAGAGCATAAGCTTGGTTTGAGCACTTTAATTTTTTCAAAGTAACAGCGCCGGATTCGCGACCCAGCCAATTAAGGCCAAGAGCATGCCGCCGACAAAAGGGACGAAAGGGCAGGTGCACACCGAGTAGGCGGACCGACCTTTACGACCCAATATCCAACTACGAGCTTTTTAATTGCAACAACTTAAATATACGCTATTGGAGCTGGAATTACCACGGCTGCTAGCACTAGACTTGCCCTCCAATGGATCCTCGTTAAGGGATTTAGATTGTACTCATTCCAATTACCAGACTCGATGAGCCCAGTATTGTTATTTATTGTCACTACCTCCCCATGTTAGGATTGGGTAATTTGCACGCCTACTGCCTTCCTTGGATGTGGTAGTCGTTTCTCGGGCTCCCTCTCTGGAATCGAACCCTAATTCTCCGTCACCCATCACCACCATGGTAGGCCTCTATCCTACCATCAAAAGTTGATAGGGCAGAAATTTGAATGAAGCATCGCCAGCACAAGGGCTGTGCGATCCGTCGAGTTATCATGATTCACAGGAGAAGCGGGCAAGCCCGCACCGGCCTTTTATCTAAAAAATGCATCCCTTCCAAAGAGTGAGGACTTGGTGCACGTATTAGCTCTAGAATTACTACGGTTATCCGAGTAGTATGGTACCATCAAAAAAACTATAACTGATTTAATGATCCATCCGCAGTTTCACAATCTGAATTAGTTCATACTTAGACATGCATGGCTTAATCTTTGAGACAAGCATATGACTACTGGGAGGATCAACCAAGTAGCACCCTCCAACTTCAAAGGGCATTCCGGGCGCTCTCTTACCAAGAGCCAACCTGAACACTCATCGATTCAGAGAGATGTCAAAATATCATGTAAAACTTTTATGCCTTGCACCTCTTGCATCCCAAGAAGGAAGCACACACAACATGCCCAGGACATGGTGAACAAATGGGTAGACCTGCCGAGCCACAATGTACCAAGGCCACTCTGGAGTTTGCAACCGTGCCCCCAACCGACAAGAAAACAAGGTATCACTCACCCACTCCCCTAGAAATGAATGCCTCCAAAAGCCTCCGCGCCGCGCAACGAGGCCACCTAGGAGTCCACCCGGACAGCAGCAACGGTGGACCTCGATCGCATGATCGCCTGCGGTAGCCTCAATGCAAAGGAAACAGAAGGAAATAAAACAACAAGACCAACTGAGCCCACAACCTCTCTTAGAAATGCCCCCTGACCCTCCAGGCCACGCACCGAGGCCACCTAGGAGTCCACCCGGACAACAGCAACGGTGGACCTCGATCACTCGACCACCTGTGGAAACCACGATGCGAAGGCAAAGGAAGGAAATAAATGCAAATCTGGAGGCTCGATACATAATACAAGAACATGTCCAAACAAGAGGAGGGATCGGGCAGCTCCGCACCCCACGCACCCTACCTAAAGGCAACCTAGGAGATTTCCAACAGCTTTACCGACCGGACGATGAATAACTTTCCCCTACGGCCACCTCCACGCAAAGGAGGGAGGTCGAAGCGTTCCACCTCGAAATCATTCTTCCAGATAGCCCCCACCATCAACGTAGCAAGCCTCCTCCCCATTGGACCACGAGCGCATACACAATTGAAACAACACATGCCCCTAACCCTACCCTCCCCGCACGGAGGCCACCTAGGAGACCACCCGGACAGCAGCAACGATGGACCTCGATCGCATGATCGCCTGCGACAGTCTCAATGCAAAGGAAAAAGAAGGAAACAAAACAAGACCAACCGAGCCCACAACCTCTCTTAGAAATGCCCCCCGACCCTCCCCGCCACGCACCGAGGCCACCTAGGAGTCCACTCGGACAGCAGCAATGGTGGACCTCGATCACTCGACCGCCTACGGCAACCATGATGCAAAGGCAAAGGAAGGAAATAGATGCAAATCAAGAGGCTCACTACACAATACAAGAACATATCCAAACAAGAGGAGGGATCGGGCAGCCCCGCACCCCACGCACCCTACGTACAGGCAACCTAGGAGATTTCCCATAGCTTTACCGACCGGACGATGAATAATTTTCCCCTACGGCCACCTCCACGCAAAGGAGGGAGGTCGAAGCATTCCACCTCGAAATCCATCTACCAGATAGACCCCACCATTGACGTAGAAAGCCTCCTCCCCATTGGACCACGAGCACATACACAATTGAAACAACACATGCCCCCAACCCTCCCCTCCCCGCACGGAGGCCACCTAGGAGTCCACCCGAACAGCAGCAACGATGGACCTTGATCGCATGATCGCCTGCGGCAGCCTCAATGCAAAGGAAATGGAAGGAAACAAAACAAGACCAACCGAGCCCACAACCTCTCTTAGAAATGCCCCACGGCCCTCCCCGTCGTGCACCGAGGCCACCTAGGAGTCCACCCGGACAGCAGTAATGGTGGACCTCGATCACTCGACCGCCTGCGGCAACCACGATGCGATGGCAAAGGAAGGAAATAAATGCAAATCAAGGGGCTCACTACACAATACAATAACATATCCAAACAAGAGGAGGGATCGGGCAGCCCCGCACCCCACGTACCCTACGTACAGGCAACCTAGGAGATTTCCCACAGATTTACTAACCGGACGACGAATAATTTTCCCCTATAGCCACCTCCACGCAAAGGAGGGAGGTCGAAGCGTTCCACCTCGAAATCCTTCTTCCAGATAGCCCCCACCATCGACGTAGCAAGCCTCCTCCCCATTGGACCACGAGCGCATACAAAATTGAAACAACACATGCCCCCAACCCTCCCCTCCCCGCACGGAGGCCACCTAGGAGTCCACCTGGACAGCAGCAACGATGGACCTCGATCGCATGATCGTCTGTGGCAGCCTCAATGCAAAGGAAACGGAAGGAAACAAAACAAGACCAACCGAGACCAGAACCTCTCTTAGAAATGCCCCCGGCCCTCCCCGCCGCGCACCGAGGCCACCTAGGAGTCCACCCGGACAGCAGCAATGGTGGACCTCGATCCCTTGACCGCCTACGGCAACCACGATGCGAAGGCAAAGGAAGGAAATAAATGCAAATCAAGAGGCTCGCTACACAATACAAGAACATATCCAAACAGGAGGATGGATCGGGCAGCTCCGCACCCCACGCACCCTACGTACAGGCAACCTAGGAGATTTCCCACAACTTTACTGACCGGAGGATGAATAATTTTCCCCTACGGACACCTCCACGCAAAGGAGGGAGGTCAAAGCGTTCCACCTCGAAATCCTTCTTCTAGATAGGCCCCACCATCGACGTAGCAAGCTTCCTCCCCATTGGACTACGAGCGCATACACAATTGAAACAACAAAATGCCCATAAACGTTGTGACTTAACATTTCCAACCGCAAAAGCCTGCCACACACGCAAGATGCAAGGAAAAAGTTGACCCCATGATCAAACATATGGGCCAACACATCTATCAAAACCTCAAAGCCAGCACAACCACAAACGATGTGCACTTTGAAATGAATGCCAACCCTTGAATTTACAACAAGGAGAACAACGCCTCACATCACCCGACGGAAAAAGCAAGCAAGAGGGAGGGTAGGTGGTTTACAACCAAAACCCTTCCACG
>APFE030557320.1:6675-31071 GCA_000404065.3 Pinus taeda | reverse complement strand
ATCAACACGTGGACGGACCCTATGTGAAGATTGGTATACTTTCGTTTCACTTTCATAACATTTAGACTTCAGATCTGAATAGCATTTGATATCATTTCATTGCTTGTGAGTTTATTAATTCACTTAGAAGTTCTTGAAAGTACTATGGTATGATTCATGGTGATAGCTTGAAAATTCAATTGCTAAATTATTGAACAAGATCTTGTAAAAGATTTAATTGAACACTGAATTTTAAAGTATTTCTATGGACTCTGTTTTCATGCTTTTGAGTTTTAGTATGCTTAAAAGAGTTTTTGGTTTGCATGAATTTGATTTCTAGTATTCTTAGTGTGTTATCTGGAAAGAGTCTTTGAGAATTATATCCTTGTAAGAGGATCAAGAACTCAGACTAGTAACACTTTGTTTTAGAGCAACTAATTAAATTAGAGGATATAGGTGTTCAAATTGTGAAAGGAAACATATTCCAACCTCTTGTAAAAGAGTACTGTA
Source organism: Pinus taeda (assembly GCA_000404065.3). Classification (NCBI taxonomy): domain Eukaryota; kingdom Viridiplantae; phylum Streptophyta; class Pinopsida; order Pinales; family Pinaceae; genus Pinus; species Pinus taeda. The sequence goes on along the minus strand of APFE030557320.1, from coordinate 30,582 downwards.
GCTTGTCACAGTAGACGCTTATTTAGGTAGATGAGATCCTTTTAGGTCTATAAATTTTAGATACGTGCCTCTAAGTTTACCTACCTTGGTTGACATTAAATTTAGTCTAATCTAGGCCCCTGGATTTGTCACTACAACCCTTCATCCTTCCTTTTTTCCGATGCGATAATCGGCAATCGATATCGGTGATTTCTAAAGCATCAACTCTTGGTTCTTCCCACCTCCAGGTTTGCGATGTGAACACTCTCGTGGACCCGACGTCTCTTTATGCTCTTCTTTATAATGTTTCAGTTCCAGAATGTCGGGGTTTCACAATATAGTCGCCAATCACTATCGGTGACCTCTCCAGGTTTGCGATGCGATCGTTTCCACATACCCAATACGGCATGAAATAGTCTAATAAGGTTTTGTGTCTGGGACAATGTCCGCTTAAAGAAATATCCACAGAACTTGTAAAATAACTTAGGAAGCCTGCATGCACCAAAATGAAAAAAAAAGATCCTAAATGCTTCAATCAAGCATCATGCTGGAAAATAAGGTGAATTCATCAATTTTCAACTCCTAGTAAAACAAGTTAGCCAATACATGCATACAATTTTTCAATTAGCAGAAGGCCATTAATTAAGATAAATAGAGGGAAAAGGTTTCAAGGAATAATGTCCCCCCCCCCCCCCCTTCTGAGAGTTCCATTGTCTCTTATTCATAAATACTTGATAAAGCCTTCTCAGGCCTTATCCTTTACAAAAGCATGCTTTACATAGAATGATTTAAAGCGTAAATCTTTATTATAGCTTATCCATCCGTAATATAATTAGCATGTTTTATTCTCAATTCTATCCTATCGTGAACTAAAAAACATGGAAATTGCTTGCTAAAGGACCCCACTCCCCTGCCCGTAGATTTTTTTGGATTTTTGGAATATGTTTGAAGACTTTTTCCCTCTAAGTCACATGCTCTTGCATCAGATATCATGCACAATACTACATTTTTGTTTGATCAACAATTCACCCCAACAATTTTAGAAATCAGATTACAGTGGAACAATCTGTCAAAGACACCTTGATTTAGAGTTTAGACAACTCCCTTAAGGTTAGAATGGGAGAATATTTTACTTCTTGGAGGCTATCTATGCCTTACCATGCTTGCATCTAGGGATGAGATCTCCAAAATCTATGACTGCATCTAGAGAAGAAACCCTAATTTTCGGATGGGCTTTAGATGTGAGATTCTTTTCAAGATCAATACTGTTAGATTCACATAAATCATTCTTCAATAGAAAAAAATGTGAATAGTAATATGAGTATGAGTCTTGAGAAGAGATTATCCCTCTAACTGGGGATCTACTTCATTTATCTCCATTCATGTCATCAGCATGTCTCTACTAGAGTCAAGCAACAATAGATTTGTTAGATCATAAGAATATATCTATCATGGCTATGAACATCATGACATCAATATTTCATCAAATATTAGACTTAAAAAATCAGATAGATGTAACATCATATCTCAAATATTATGAACATAATGACACTTTCTATCAGGTCATTCCATCAAGTTAGGACAATCAGATATTCCATATATACTCATCACATCAGGACATGACAATAGTTAGTAAGATATCTAGATATCAATCTTATACTTATACCTCTAACATTAAGGTTACCATGCTCTTCATTATCAATAATATCAAGTAAGTTCGTTTAATAAAGCTTTACAAAAACAACAAGAGTTTCAGTCTCTCATATGTTTACATCATGCTTACCGCAAGCATTATCAGCAGACTCATGTGTACGAGTCGATGAGCTATCCTTCTATACAAAATCCATCATGACAGGTATCAAGAGTTTCATTTACTAGAGTCAAGGTGCTATCCTTCTTTATAGGATCAAGATATCCAATAGATAGATCATAGATGTTAACTAAACATCAAGTGTATCAATGTATCATCATTAGACAACCTCATAGAATTCAAGATAAAAATGTTCGACACTAGGTGCATAATTTCATCATAGGAAACATAGATCCAAGTCACTTTCATATGCATGTATGAGCCATTAAAGAAAGAGACATTCTCATCATACCTTAGGGCTTACTGAGCCAATAGTTGAAACACATCATACTAAGAATACCTTGTGGTATTCAAATACTTGTGCACCTTCTTATTAGAGATAAGTCGCTTGAAGCACTTTGTCATATTTTCATCAAGTACCTCTTTATCTCTTTCCATATCTGCATCTCAAAATTATCCTCAATAAGTATCTACTCATCACATATCATCAAGGAGGTTAGAAACATCCATATACTCGAATACATATGCAGGTAGTACAAGCAATAAACATAATCATCGGATCTATAATTCTGACAAGTAAGAAGCATCATAAGTCAAGAAATAATTATCTTAAATGAGAGGGGATAATCTCCCTCTTGGAAAAATATTCAAGAGCCATCAATTTCCATGGTCCATATACCAATTTTTCCTTCAAGTTTCTAATGAGGTCTGCTAGGGATTATCCCATCTAGCGCTTCGTAAAATTTTCCACAAGTGCTTGAGCATCTTCTCATTGACCATACTAGGATTCATATCTCATATTGTTTACATAAACCATGATTTCTCTCAAACCCTAACCTCATAGAATCCATCTAGGGTTTTCTTCAAACCCTAGAACTATTTTAGGTCTCCACCATTCTCTTCTTGTTTTCTATCAAAATGTGTCATCTTCAGGGTGATCTCCATGGCTTTTATTAAGCCCAGTGTTGATACCATGTTGATTTTCATAGGGCTACATTGTTCTTTGCTTTGATAATTTCATTTCATCATTCATACATTAATTTCACCCCATATCATCATTATATTATTGAGATCTACACCATTATACATCAGCATATGCAATTATATAGAAAGAACAACATCATCATCATTAATGTAGAAAAACATAAAAGGAACACTAGAAGGAAAGCATGCACACACATAGAGACACAAAGATTGGTCTGAGACCAAGGCAAAACCCACTATGGGGAAGCCATTGCAAATATTCTTCTTCTTAGATCCTCATCAATGATATAGATAAAGAGAGTACAATGATCCATAAATTTTTCTATGTAGCTAAATAAATATTATATCTATGAATCATATATAATTATGTCTAAAAAAAACCTTGATTCAGATGACGGTAATATATTGTCGTTGATTGTAAACAACTACCGGAGACTATTGTCACTGTGATGAACACTGTTGAACACTGAGTGGAAACTTCATCATACAGAAATCTCATTCGTGAATCCCAGATGCAGGGAGGAAAAGTTATGCGTGTATCTATAGCAGACATGGATGCTCTTTGTGAACTATATGTGAGCATCTATGGCAGCCCAAACACTCTTGGACCATTATGTGCATGCATTTGGGGACCAATTTATATTAAAAAACCCTTGGACACTCCCTTGAATTTACTATGAATGCATTCGTGACAACGTGGACACTCTCAAGACCACTCTGTGCAACCGTCTGGGGACCGACACCTCCATATCTGCCTCTGAAGCCCTAGACACTCCCATCAAACTCTGTTCTAGTGTCTAAGGCTCTCTCGATGTTGTCATGACCACTATGTGCTAGCATCTAGGGACTAAAATTCCTTGTTCTGTGCCAACATCTAGAAACCAGAAAACCCTAACTTAGAGCAAACCTCGTGCATGTGATTTTAGACCATTATGCGAACTCCTTCCGTCAAACTTGCACAAACCAAGACAAAATAGAAGAGAAGATAGCTTGATTGAATGTGTCCAAATGAGCTTGACTTCTCTTCTATTTATAGGATTTCCTGAGGGTCCACTTGGGGTTAAGGCTGACCCAAGTAGTTACACATGTAGTTAGGGTCGACCCATTTCATAATACATGTATGAATAAAATAATCCGTAACTCAACTTCCACATGACCAAATTAGTTGATTTTTAGGTATATTTTGGTCCTCCTGAAAATAGGAATATATTTCACTCATTATCTTCATCATATGAGCTATCAAAAATTGAATTTTACCACATTTGCAAAAATTAACAACAGTACAACTCTACTCCATAATACCAAGTGGTAATAGTTTCCACTGGGAGAAAGGGTAACAAAATCCCTTTGAAGAGTTAAAGAAGAAAATTATTCAAGCATTGGTTCTTGCATTATCTAACTTATATAAATAGTTTAAAATGGAAACACATATGAGTGGTTATGTTATAGGAACAATGTTGATGAAGGGAAGAAGGTCTACATGCTATTATTCTAAAGTATTTCATTGGGAAATTCTTAATTATGCTACATATGACAAGGAAATCTATGCCCTAGTACAAGCCATAAAAGGGTGGAAACATTATCATATGGGAAATGAGATAGTAATATAATCACCATTTAATATAGTACCTTTAGGCCTAAAGTAAGTTATTACACACCAGGAACTACAAGTCAATACAATCTTTATAGTAGTTTCATTTAGTGATCAAGTAAAAGAAAAGTGGCACAAAGCAGCTGCACGAAATTATTTCAAGCAAACCACATTCAAGATCACATATTTGGGAAATTTGATGCACATGGTTCCTTTCATTGGTGATGCATATACAAAGTTATATACAAAGGATGAGAACTTTAAGAAGGTGTTCCAATAATTGCAGAGAAATATTCATATGTACGATGGTGATGCCACAATTAAATATCCTCTTTAGAATGGGTTATTATGTATATTAGAGAAGTTATGTTCTCCTAAAGGTGAGCCACTATGGCTAATCAAAGAGACTCACACCTACAAGGTTGTAGGGAATTTGGGTGTAGGGGAAATAATTTCCAACATACAAAGGTATGTGTACAAGCCTAAGAGGAAAGAATATGTAGCTAGGTTTGTAAGAGGATGTATGCTTTGTTGTACAAACAAGCCTAGCAATAGGAAAGAGGGTCTATACCATCCCTTACATGTACCCGTGGGTCCTTAGGAAATCACTTCTATGTACTTTCTAGGAGGTTTACCAACAACTAGGAAGGGATATGACTACCTATTCATGGTTGTTGATAAGTTTATTAAGATGTGATTTTTCATGCCTTGCCAAAATACCATCAGTGAGAAAGAAAAACCACAGCAAACTTGTTCTTTCAATAGGTATGGGTTCACTTTGGCATACCAAGGAGCATCATTCCATTCAAGGACACTAGATTTATCAATGAATTTTGGGTTACATTATGGGGGAGAAGGTGAAAACAAAGTCGAATAAGTATATATCATTCTATCCATGAATAGATGGGAAAAGAAAAGTAGTTAACAAGGTTTTGGTGCATCTTTTGAGTGGTTACAATTATAAGCATTTGAAGAATTGGGATGAAAATATGGTGCATATACAAAATTGTTACAACAAATCAGTTTGCACTTATACTAGTAAGTTCTCATTTCAAACTTGTTTTGGTTATTTTCCAACTTCACCGTTGGATATTGCATATAGTTGTTAAGGAGGAGTGAGGGAGGATCTCATAAGTGATGATTTAAGGTCATTGAAGTATATTGAGAATATCATGTGGATCCATCTACGATTGTAAGATATCCTACACAAGTCATGCAAATGATCAACATAAAATAGATAATTTATTGAAGGTAGGAGAAAAATATGCTATAGTTGGACAAGGAGAAGTTATAGAATCCTTGTAAGAAAATCAAGTCTCTATGATATGGTCCTTTTGAGATACTAGAAAAGGTCGGAGATAATGGATATATGCTTAGTCAACCTTGATACATGGGCATTTAGTTAGTGGTGAATCTCTAAAATTTGAATCCCTATTAGCCTTCCATGCTAGATCGAGACGAGGATTAGTTCAACCTTGTACAGAGAATTTAGTGCAATATGATAGTAGAGTTGATAGAGGACACAATTTTGCAGAAGATACCCAAAATTAAAATACAGGACTGACATGTCCTTTTGCATATGGATTGAAAGGACAACTTTGAGGAAAGTATAAATGGTATTTTTGGGAGAAGGTAGACGAAACTTTTCCTCACCTCATTTAGTAAAATATTTTGGGGACAAAAGGCCTCCAAAAATATGGAGATGTGATCTAAATCTTCCATCCATATTGATGCTTTCAAGGTAGAAAATTTATAGAAACCAACTTACATGAGAAATTCTACTAGTGGGGCCCACTTTTGAGAATCGAGATTAGAAAGCCTCTATGGATAGTATAAGAAATTAAATGATTTTTTTAGGGGTTAAATTTGTCACTTAAGGGTGTCACCCCATACCTCTATTTACAATTTAATTCCTTTCAAATAGTACAATTCATTGTAATTTTTCATTAGACCTATTGTAAAAAAAATCCAGTGCAATATCCATGGCATTTTATGAATCAAAATATATCAAAATGGCATGAAAGGAGGGCCTAGTTGGTGTGATGCCTCATGCACTTCACTCTTGCATAGATTCTAATATGTCCTACTCATCATTAATAATAATGGGGATGGACTTGGTGTCATTAGATATGGTGTTCTCAAAATAAAAATAAAAATCATCCTTTTTCTCATGTCCATCACCATAGATTTTGAAACTAATACCAAAGACCACTCAATAAAGCACAATGAATTTTACCTCAAATGTGTCAAGTGATTATGTTTCAAATTGATTCTATTTTATAGGGGAATGGTGACAAGACTCTTATCTAGACAATAGAAATCCATCACTCTAAAAAACTTTGTATCCCTTAAGCATGAAAACCTTGTATCATCAACCCATCCCTAGAACTCTACCATAATTTTTCTAAACATGTGTTCATCAACTTCTCTCCCTTATATAATTAACCAAAGATTCAACATTGACAGAAGTTTCTAATGAAGTGGAATATTGGAAATGACCATTTTCTAGTTTAGTGGCACTCTTGGGCCCAATGTCTCGAGACTCTCAAGCGGTACCCTAATGGAGTTCCCTTGACCATTTTAAGCCTCCATTTTACTAAACTCATGAACCTCATCTTGAGCCATGCTAGTGAAAGGAAAAGCATTATGGAAGAACCAAACTGAATGGTTAAAACTAGCATTAGGAAAGCATGATTGAACCCCAGAGATAAGAAACTACACAAGAAAATGGGGGTAACATAAAGCCCCACAAAAATGTAGTTTATAGGAAACTTTATTGGCCATAGGAAGTGAAGAGGAATTCAAACCCAAAAATAGAGAAAACCCCTTAGACAAATAGCAAACATAAAACAAAGGAACTTGATAATACACATAGAAGAGGGGAGGGGTACTAACAAGAAAATGAGTCGAACAACGAAATCCACATAAGAATAAACTCATGAAAAAACATAGAAGGGAAAAGAACCGACAACTAAACCACAAATAGACTAACCACACACATGAGACAAGTGAATATACTTAAAGACAATAAAGGAGAGGAGTGAAACCCATTTAAACAAATTTTCCCTTTTCACTACATGATGGTTACCATACTTGCAAATCCCCACCTAATTGAAACCATCATTTGCAATAAATGTTCATCATCAAAGTTCATGATGATCAAAGCCATATAATTCCAATGTTGCCTAAGTGTCAGTTCACACATACCAATCATCTTTCCCATATAGTAGTTCATAATTACTAAATAAAGGGGAAAATATCCCCCACATATGTGTCATGCATTGATACTATGGTTGAGCTCACCACATCACTGAGCTAACTTTTGGATGATTCCCTAAGACATTATTTTGGGGAAATTTGAAGTTGATATTGGAATATTTTATTTTATGGTCAACGTTGAATGATAGTTCTTTTTTATTAAATGTCAAGTGTTAACTCCATGTTGAGCATGGAAAGTGTTACACATCCCCTTGTCATAGACTATAAAAAGCGCCTCTAAATATAATAAGAAATGTTTTTGCTTTAAGGTGTGTGTATATGTTATTTAAAATTGATATTTAAATATTATGTTAGAATATTTTATTTATGACCAATATGGAAATAATGTTTTGTTATTAATACTCTTTTAAGTATAATTTACATAAAAGGAATTACACATTTCTCTCGTCATCCTTTATAAAAATTTCCTCTTAATAAAATAATAAATGACATTAAATAGACTTATTATAATATAATAATAAATTATGTTACATGAACTTATTAAGGCTGAAAATTCTGGGACTTATTAAAAGTGAAATTTTTCAATGCATTTATAATAATGAACCTAGATATTTGCAAAATTATTTGAGTTGAGAATCTAATGATATTATTTTTAAATAGGATAACATTAAAATAAATATTACATTACAAAACTTTATGAATAAAAAGTTAAATATTTAAAATAGAAAAGTATATTATTTAAAATTTATTCAATTTAAAAAATAACGAATAGAAAATGTAATATATAAAATTAAAAATTAAAATATATTTTACTTCTTTAATAATAAATGTAAGGAAATTTTTTAAAACATAATTTGCCCAATTACAAAAGAAGAATAACACATTAAAATGATTTTAACTCCCCAACAACAATAATAATAAATATATTATAAATCCGTAAAACATGATTAAAGAAGTAACGAAGTTTAGATTCTTGATTTGGGAAGCAACAAATATCCCAATTACCCAATTTGGGTCTTCAAGATTCTATTATTGTCGTATTGTCAATGCAAAGAAAAATGTATTAAAAAGCTAAAGACAACGAAAACAAAAACGTATCTTGAAGTCAATACAATCAAATTGTAGCTTTAAAGTGTGGATATTAAGTCAATGCCAAAGAAAAAATTGTATTCAGAGATGGTCATATTGATTAAGAGCTGAATTTTTTTAAGTTTTGCTTTTTATTATTTAAATTTGGGTATAATTTTTTGATAAGATGGTATAAATAAATTTAATATTTTGAAATATTGATGGGTGTAGATAAAAATAAAATAAAATACTAGAGTATAATTATTCAAATATATTATATTTGATTATTTTATATTAATGATCAAAATTATTTTAAATCAATTTAATGGTATTTATTATACTTTCATATTTTTATTCATTTATAATTAATAGAAAACAATGTATTTATATTTCAACAAATTCATGTTATGAATTTTAAATAATTTAATTGCAATTACAGATAATCAATCCTCTTTAATCATGTTCACGAGGTTACATCAAAATAATTTGTTCATTCTAACAAAAATAATTATTTAGCTTATAGATATATGTCAGTATGGATTCCACGGCCATACCTTAGCTCATAGATATATGTTAATATGGATTCCTCACCCATTCATAACCTAAGGAAAACTTAACCTTCAAGTTTCCCTTAAAACGACTTTTGCAACCATTCACGCACAAGTCACTTAAGCCTCTTATTTATTAGGGAGGTCATACCACAACTTCGTATTTGAGTAATTTCAAGTTATTTGATGCAAAATGCAACCCAAAATACAAAAATTAACAACTACACAAAATCATATTAGAGAAATCATAGGAATTTCATTCTTACTCGTTAAGAATGTATTCTCAAATCATATTTTAATACATCAATTTAATGCACATGCATTACTCATGAATCTACATTCACACTTAAAAGTGACATACTTCAAGGTAAATTTTCTTAAGCTTCCATTAGTGTAGATGATAACAGAGTCAAAATTAACATTATGAACCCAATCATCACTTTAATTGAATCTCAACCTTACACTTGTTATACATTCACAAAGCATACACACCAAAGTCAACATACTGTAGTACATGTTAAGCCAATATTTTCCTTGGTAGCTACAATTTCAACTAGTAAAGAAAGCTAATAAGCTCATATCACATTGATAATAATTCAATGATCATATATGCAACTATCTATCCACTCCACATATCTCACTCACTCAATGACAATGAAGTCATTCACATGCTTGGGTTTCCAACACATCCTTTGATAGCATGTATTTAAGTTATTTTATTGACACCTAATCATCAAGATTGGGTGAATAACTGAAATTGACGTAAATAAATAATAGAGAATATGAATAGTCACTGAGAGATGAAATGAACAGTCTCTCGCTTATGTATATAATAAACACCAACCTAAATGAAATCAACGAATTGTTTTGAGGAGTTACTTCCTGGTCTGACATGGTATCAGAGCCAACTCCCGAAATTAGTTTTTTTGTAACTCCCAGTGTCAATTTCTTGCTTATATTCTGTCTGGTTGCCTGAAGCCTACTCCAAGTAGTGTCATATATGTTTTTTCTGATATTGTATGCGTTTTTAAAGTCTGCAACCTCTGTCAAGAGACCTGATGAATGTTGAATGCTGGTGTGTGAAGGCTGTCATATGCGTTTTTCAAAATTGTGCCCTCCGTTAAGAGACCTAGTGTGAACGATGAACGCTAGTGTGTGAACATTGAACGCTGACGCTCTTCATTTTCATTTTTAATGTAGAAAAACGTAATCACAACTGGCAGTCCAAGTTTATGGTGAGCCACAAAACCTTTGGTACTAACCTCGTGCTTCTTCTCTGATTTCAACACAAGGATGGATGGCAGGGACTCGATAGAGGTGTTGAATATGGTGGCAACTACCATATTTGCATCAGTCCTTGGGGCTTGATACAAATAGATCTCCTCCTCTAAAATTACTTCTTCATCATCCATAGTTATCTTAACAAGTGTTTTCTTTTAATGCTTTCTTATATTTGACCTTCGATCAGAGTTGCGTTGAATTGTGGTAATATTCCCACAGAAAACCGTAATGATCTAGCATATGGCAAGAGTTACGGTACATAGATTTTACTGCATAGACCTTATTGCCTTGGAGTGGGAGGCATTGTGATTGAAGGTGCATCGCTAACACACAAAGTGTAGACGTGCTCACTGTCTTGCGCAACGGAAGCGTGGTGGAAGCCATCCCGTTTCGGTGTGGTCCCTCCATTTTTGTCATGCTAGCACCACAGTATTTTTGGTATATATAACACTGATATATATTTAAATCCATTGTTTTCATATATATAACACTGATATATATTTAAAGGTTTTCTCCAAAAAGGCAGTGTTTCATATACATAAATGCGCAGGAGGTATTTGAATAAGTGTATGCAATCGTGGCTTGTGGCTTTTAGATGGTTTTAATACACATTTTTTTAATACATCATTTTAATACATACACGGTGCCTCTCCACTGGTAGCCATACTGTTTTCCCACACCACCTTATTGGTTGTGTGTGTTTTTTTGAGAATGTCGAATGCTACTACAATAACCATATGGGTTGAGCTCTTGTAAAAATCGAATAATGTGTTGGTTGGGATATAAAAGATTATTTATATTTTGATGATCGTGTGCACAATAACGTGACCTATGATTTTTTACATCAAAAGCACATTTTTCTAGCAGAAGTATTTTTTTAAAACAGTAAACAGATTTTACAGTACACAGATTTTTTGCCAGTAGAAGTTTCTTTCATAGTATGCATTCAATCATATCTATTATGGGAATAGTTCTGACTGGCAAGGAGAACTATCCTGAGTGGTCCTGCATGATAAAACACACCCTCATTTTCAATGAGTTGTGGAAAGGAGTGTGTATTGGAGACGGTGACAAAGAGCCAGAACAACTTAACTCAGACAAAGAGCTCGCCATTTGGGAAAATAAGAACAACAAAGCTTATGCATTAATCGCAACATCTATAAGTGAAGACATGAGTCACCATATTTCACCATTTTCAACTACTTTCGAAGCCCTACAAAAGCTGAAAGAACTCTATGACTAAGATTATACACTTGAAGTTGTTCAACTCATGATTAAACTCTTCACTCTTGAATTGCAAAGTAATGATCCTCTTTCCCTTGCATCCGAAGTAAAATCTATAATGCATGGTATCAAAGCCACTAAGGTTGAATTGGATATTCATCTTATAGTTTTTGTCAAGGCACTTTATCCTACTTACTCCAATTATCTTCAGTCATTGCAAGCAAATGGAAATCTTAAAGATATTACCTTTGACTCTCTTGTAAAAAACATTTCTGAAAGAGAGAAAGCTTTTGAAAAGAAGACAACCCCTGACTCTTCTGAAGAGGCTGTGTACCTTGCTCATAAAGAAAAAAATCCTGCTCAAGATTCTTCCAGAGGAAGAGGAATATATTTTAGAGGCAAGGGGGGCAGACACTATCTAGGAGAAAAGGTAGACTTGCACTGCATACACTGCAAAAGAAATAGATCACATGATGCCTCTACATGCAAGTTACCATAGTACAAAATTGAGCAGCAAAGAAACCAACAAAAATGTAAAACTAATGACACAAAAAAAGGTAAAGCACTTGAATCCACTCATTATGTTGTGGCACAATGTAATATTGGAGTAAATGAAGACTTATTTAATGCTTCACTTGCTTCTTGGAAAAATGATTGGTTTCTTGATTTAGGAGAAGCTTTCCACATGACTCATAGAAAAGATTTTTTTGAAGAATTTATTGACGATGTTGATGGAGTAGTATATTTTCTAGACCAATCAAAAATCAAGCCATCAGGGCTTGGCACAATCAGGCTCAAATTGCCTGGTCTTCCAAACTTTCTTCTGCATCATGTTCTATATCTCCCACAGCTAAAGAGAAACTTGTTGTCCTTGGTCTGCATTCGCTAGGAAGGTCAATCCATTCTTATGTTTGATGGTAAGGTTGAGGTGAAAAAATCATCTGACCACTCACTTGTCATGAGGGGAATATAAGAAGAAAGGCTTCTAAAACTGCAAGGTACCTCTACTCGTGCAAAACATTTCTCATACAATTCTCATTATGAAGAAGGTACACTTCCATCAATTTTATTATGGCATGCTAGATTTGGACATTTGAACTATGACAAACTCTGCTTGTTGAAGAGAAATGGTGTTGCTGGTTTGCCTACAATTCCTAGGAAACTTAAGCAATGTGATGCTTGCATTCTAGGAAAGCATAGCAAACAGTCTTTTCATGATTCACATTCAAGAGCACATAGAAAATTTGAACTCATTCATTCATATTTATGTGGTCCAATGCCTATTCCTTCTCCAAATGGAAATAAATATATGAGGACATTAGCTGATGACTACACCAGAATGTGTTAGGTTTATTTATTGAAGAACAAATCTGATGCTTTTCAAACATTCAAGAATTTTCATACATGGATTGAAAATTATGCACAATGTTATATTGGATCTATTCGCACTGATAATGGAAAAGAATATACTTCAAATGAATTTGAAAACTATCTTCGCCAACATGAGATCAACATCAAACAATTGTGCCTTATAATTCCCAATAGAATTGTGTAGTTGAAAGAATGAATAGGATAATCTTAAATATGGTACGCTCCATGTTCTTCTTCAAAAATGTAAAAATAATGTTTTGGGCTGATGTTTTTCTATGTGCTGCATATATAAAGAATAGATGTCCATCTAATGCTATTAGAAAGAAGACTCCATATGAAATGTGGTATGGGCACGTTCCTTTGGTAAAGCATCTCAGGGTCTTTGGTTCCACCTATTATACCTTGATACCAAAGGTACATAGAAACAAACTTGGTGCAAGAAGTCATAAGTGTATCTTCCTGGGGTATTCAAACACCTCCAAAGCATACCATCTCTATGATGAAGTCAATAAAAAGTTTGTTGTATCTAGAGATGTAATTTTTCTTGAATCATCCAAAACTGACAATGTTGTTGAGTGGCAACTTGATCGCTTGGATAGATTCACAAATGCAAAATCATTTCAAGAATTTAATAATCAAATTCCACATCTTGAAGGGGGAAATTCCTACACTAGATCAACATGTGGAATCTTCTTCTGAGGAACTCTCTCCCCCGCTTGAAACTCCAACAACGGATGATGCTTTAAGTGATGTGACTAATAGAATTGGGAGACTCAATATTGATTCAGTCCCAACTCAATCAACGGAGTAGCCTGGATCATCTGAGAAAGGTCCTCCAAAGTGGTTGATAAAGATACTTGAAAGTGTTCATCCTGATGAGGTTGGAAAGACAAGAAAAATTCAAACCGACAAAATGGAGGTGATGTAGATGACTCTAATTCACCTATTGATATGGATGTTTCTTATGATCGTGAATTGAATTTGTCTACAGATTTTGAACCAACTTCCTTCAAAGAAGTTGCTTCTCATGATGAATGGAAAGAAGTGATGCAAAAGGAGTATGATGCCCCCATAAAGAATTGCACTTGGAAGTTGTTTGATCCTCCATCAGGAACCAAACCAATTGGTTGCAAGTGGGTCTAAAAGAACAAGTATAAATTTGATGGCTCACTTGACAAGCACAAAACCAGGGTTGTGGCAAAAGGTTTTGCACAGAAGGAAGGGGTCAATTATGAGGAGACTTTTGCCCCCACAACAAAATGGGCTACCATCTTAACACTCTTTGCCCTAGCAGCTCAAAATGGTTGGAAAGTCCATCAAATGGATGTAAAACCTGCTTTCTTGAATGGAGATCTAAAAGAGAATGTTTTTATGTCCCAACCTAAAGGATTTTCTGTGAAAGGACATGAACATAAAGTATGCAAACTTGTGAAATCCTTGTATGTCCTCAAACAAGCACCGTGAGCCTGGTATGAAAAACTGACTGAGCATCTTCTGAAACTCAATTTCAAACATTATGATCTCTATGATGCAACTTTATTTGTCAAGCAAGTTGGCAAAATAGTTGTATATCTTTTGGTATATGTAGATGATCTTTTGATTACAGGGAATAATGAAAGCTACATTTCATCCATAAAGAAGGAATTGGGGAAAAGTTTTGAAATGACTGATTTGGGCTCTATTCATTACTATCTTGGTATTGAAGTAACTCAACCTCTGAAGTCCATATTTCTTTCTCAAAAGAAGTACATTGGAGATCTATTGAACAAGTTTGGTATAAAAGAATGCAATCCTCTTACTACTACAATGGAACAAAACTTCAAGCTCACATCTATTGAAGGAAAAGAATTTGAGAATGCAACAAAGTATAGACAACTTTTAGGAAGTCTCAACTACCTAACTACTACTAGACCAGACATTTCATTTGTTGTTGGAATCCTCTCTAGGTTTATGCAAAATCCTTGTGAGGGACATTGGTTTGTTGCAAAAAGAGTTCTAAGGTACCTGAAGGGAACTCAAGACTTTGGAATCAAGTATACACAGGTGGACAACTTCAGCTTGATTGGATACTTTGACTCAAACTTCGATGGAGACAAAGAAATTGGCGTATCTACTTCAGGATATGGTATGAGTCTTGGATCAAGAGTTGTCTCCTAGAGATCATGCAAACAACCAATTCCAGCAGATTCCACAATAGAAGCAGAATACATGGTAGCAACTGAGGCAACAAAAGAAATTGTGTGGCTTAGGAAAATTCTTGAAGATTGCAGGTAAAACAAGTACAATCAACTCCACTCATGATTGACAATACCTCTTCAGTAAAGTTGGCCAAGAACCCAAAGTTCCATGATCGAACGAAGCACATCAATACTAAATATCATCTGATTCGACATCATGTTGAGGCCAAAACAATCCATCTCTGCCACTGTTCCGCGAACAAGTAAATTGTAGACATCTTCACCAAAGCACTTGGAAGAGAAAATCTTGAAAGATTCATAATGATGCTTGGACTCACAAACATCCCTTCAGATTAAGGGGGGAATCTTGACACCTAATCTTCAAGATTGGGTAAATAACTAAGATTGATGTAAATTAATAATAGATAATATGAATAGTCATTGGGAGATGAAATGAACCATCTCTCCCTCATGTATGTAATAAACACCAACCTAAATGAAATCAACGAATTTTTTTGAGTATTTACTGCCTGGTTTGACATTATTTAACATATTTCTAATCATTTTCCTTAATAAAAGTATAAAAGAATATAAGAAATAATTTATTTTCTTTTAAGAAGCTTCGAAATGACTTAATATAATAATAATAGCCCTCATGCAACCTATATGCTTCCAGGTCAAGAAGCGCAACAATTTAACATGAATGCAAAATCAACATTCAGACATCAACCTACAAGCAAACATGTTGGCCCATTACTCCCTAGTGTTGTAGTTGCATGTGATACCATATGTAAGATACCTCAAGCACCAACTATATCTATAATCTAAGTTACCCAAAATATGTGGTTTTTGAACTAAAGATTATTGTTGTTACCATTGCATGGTTCACTAAACAAAATCGAAGTATATCTTTATTACCTACTGAAAGACTCAAAAGAGACAAAATAGAGTTTTCTTTGGCACACTGCAAACAAAATTACTCCGTGTGGAAGGTTACATTGTAATATTTGATGTTATATAGCATGCAACATTAAAATAATAATAATTTATTTAAATTATTCCAAAAATGAACTATTGGACAATGAAGTAAAATGACCAAAGACCAATAACTAATACAAAATATTATAAACTTAACTTCTTTCAAAAACTTTTACAAACTAATACTTTTGACAATAACAAAAAATTGCATACATAACGGGGGCACATGTCTGCTAGTATATTAATATATGAATGATGATTTTGGATATATGTTGAATTTTTATGTGATTGTGTTTGATTGTTTTTTCTTGGAATAAGTGTAATTTGGCTTACTATTTCTTTTTAAGGTTTAATGATAAAATTTCATGATGTTGTTTAGTTTTGAATTTATTTATTTGTTTATTTTTTGTATGTAAACTATTTTTGGTTTAAGGCTAAATTTTAAGAAAAAGACAAAAAAAGGGACACAAATCTCCAATTCATTTTTTTGTTTATTTTTGGTTAAAATTTTGGAAAATATATAAGTAATTTATAAACTAATAATCCTCTCCAATTTAATTATATCCTAGTTAAAAGCTATAATTTTAAAAATATTATAGTACTTTAGCATAGAGGTTATCTTGCTTAAAGGCTGTAATTTTGAAAATATTGGGGCACTTTAGCACAATGCTTGTACTTCATCATACTTCATCTCATTGTACTTTTCATGGTTAAGTCTCAATTTGCAAGGAGATTTAGCTTGGAATTCATCTTTCTATTTTCTGGTTTAAAGATAAAATTTTGAATTAATATTATAAAATTAAGGGGAGACTATGTTGGGAGTTTCTCTTCCTTTCTTCTTATTTCAATTGAAGTTTAATTTTGATATTATTATGGTATATTTGTGTCCAAGCTTAATTTAGATTTCAACTTACTATTTTTCCCGGTACAATATGATAATTTTAATATTATTAGTACAAATTCAACGTATATCGCATATCTTTTGGTTTATCGCTAAAAAAAAAATCAGAAAAGTCATGATATTGAAATTATTATAGAGAATTAACATGGATAATTATATTGGAATTCATTTTCATTTTCTTGTTGCTTTAACATAAATTTTAGAATAAATGTCACAAATTTGCTTTTGCTATTTTCAGAGAAGAATTGAAAACCATAAAATTCAATTCCTACTTTTATATTAGTCTTCTCTAGGGGTTTTATTAGAATTAGTTGCAAAACAATTGAAATACCAAGTTATTTTAGACTTATTATTTGTATCCTTCATTGAAACAAAGAGAAAAGAAACAATAAGACTTCGTTTTTTGTTAAATCCAATTGTGAAAAATTGTTAAATCATTTAAGAGGTGTTATAAAATGTTGTGACTAAATAGTTGGGATTAAACATACTTTTGTGAATGGCTTGAATGACCAATGGATGTATGTGTAATGTGTGAGTATGTGCTTCTTTAATGTACTTAATGTGTTGTTAACGACATAGTATGGTTTAAACAACCATATTTTCCAAATGAAATCACATATGCTAGGCAAAACCATGGTTTGGTATGGAATGAAGACTTGATGTGTATGAATTGGTATTATGTAGTATGAAGCTGAAATTTCATTAATGTAATGATTGAGTTCATCATATTAATACTGGTTCTTAAATTATCTACACTCAATATAACGTTATCTCCAACTAGTTATTTTTAACTATGAATGTAAGTGCATGAGTAATGCACAAACTTTAAATAAAGAGTGAAAATATGTTTTATGAAGGCCTTATTAATGGTTAAGAAGGAATTTTTATGTGGTTTGTTTTATCTAATTTTATGATCTTGTTAATTGAGGATTTTGGGTTGGTTTTCTTCATGAGATAACTTAATATTAGTCTAGGACTAGGTTGAGGTATGTCATTCTTAATAAATAAGGGATTCAAAGAACTTATAGGTGCGAATGGTTGTGGAACCCATTTTAGGGGAAGTTGAAGGATGTGATTTCTATGTTATGTAAGAGCTTAAAATATATATTAACCTATATCTACAAGGTAAGTAATTATTTATTTATATAAATAAGAATTGATTTTGATGAAATATCATGGGCATGATTAATAAGGGTTGATTATGCATACTTTGAATTTAGTGGAATAAATATTTGTAACATGAATTTGTTTGAGATTTAAATGCATTATTTTCTTTCGATTACAAATGAAGAAAAGAATATTGGTATACTGTACACCATTAGGTGGTTTAGAATATTTATAATAGTAGATCTTGGTATATGTAGTCAAATGTGGACTAAGTATTTATACTCAAGTATTGTTATTCTTTTTGTATGTACTTGATTGAGGTAGAATTAAATTGATTTTTAAATGCTTGAAAATGTAGAAGGATATTATTGTGATAAGTTGACTAAATATATTTTCTATTTGTTTAAGACAAATTAATTCTAGCATATTTAAAGAAGATTTCATGTTGTTGTTCCTATGAAATCCATGATAGAATTGTTCCTAGAAAACCCATGATAACCTCCTTAATGAATTTAAGGATTGCATATTGATTGAATTCTATTTAACTAAATTTATTAGAGAAATTATGAGTATTGAATTCACGAACTTCTGAAAACTATTTTTAGTTAATTGATAGATTTAAAATTCATGTTGTTTATGAACTTGATGAATTACTTTGTTGAAATTTGATTAGCACATAATTGTTAAGAGAATAGCATGTTTAGAGATAAACCTTTTTTGTGATTGCACATTTGTTTTGTTTAAGTTTAAAGGATAAGGTATGAGATTAATGAAAAGTTGATTTGGCTACTTATTTTACAAGAACATATACTTGTGATATTTTTGAGAGAAAAATTGAAGAAGAGTGAGATCAAATATTGATGAATTGGAATTGATGCATGATTTCTTTTGTTAAGTTGGGTAGATCTTCTGTTTTCATTAATATAAATCAAATTAACACCATGTAGAACTGGAAAGGTTCAACGTTCCCAGTGGAAAACCAAGTATGTTGGCCACCTATCTGCATTATATGCCATCCAATAGCAAAAATTCTTAAGTCTCTATCCAAGAAATATAAGTTTAAGTTTCCTATATCCACTTCCATACTCTAGAGTTCTACATACATATGTAAATGAATAGAAAAATTTGAAAGCTAGCAGCATATATAAACAAAATTATCAGTAAGTAGGCATGCTAATCATGTTGTTCAGCTGACGTTGATTCAACTGGTGCTGGATCATTCACACTCGGTCTGGGTAGCTCTACCTGAACTAGAATGCATGCAGGTGCTGCTCAATTAGACCTAGGTGTATGTCCTATTTGTGCAGTTGAAATTGCACCTTCTAAAATTCTTGCTTGTAGCTTGGCATTCCCTAGACCATGACTGTCACGCCTATTGATATTTTCTTGATTGCCTTTCCTAACAGGATTTTCATCAACCAGTAGAAGTAGAGGGTCTGTTGGAACTGGGTGATTCTCCCTCTTGTGTTCCTAGGATATTGGATGAGGACACTCCATTCCTCCAGCTCTCTATCCATCTCACTCTCCTATTTCACTTCTACCTCCCAATCTTCTAACAATTTTCTAATTTCTCCATTGGTTCCCTCCTAGTAGGAAGATGTTTCTTCACTGATTAAATGCTCATCAGACTTCTGACCTCGTAGGCCACTCGAGGAGCCAAGTTTCGTGTCGTGATTGGCCTCTCATGGCTTCCTATCTTAGCCTCAGGTCTTTGCTAGTCGAGCCATGATCTCACCAACCCATCCCTTTGTAATGCAAGGTAGATAAGCCAACTTACGAATTGTAACCTGGTCAGTCCTACAATTTCCTTGTGTCGGGGAGGGTTTACCACATGGAAGACCTTCCTTGCATATAAAAATTTTAATTGACCAATTAATCTTCACTGTGTTATGGCAAAATTCTTGTGTATAGGTGGTAGGATTGTGCTGCTCTATCCCCCTAACTTAAAACACCCCCTGACTCTTGTAGTTACATGCCACAGAGGATACACAGAGAGGCCATACCCATGCCCTACACATGTGGGTCAAGGTCCTAATTGAAGCCCCCCCTTAGCATCGCTTATGGATGCATTATCCCTTTAAGCCTAGTTGCAGTGACCTAACTGCCTTCCATCTAAGAGCCCAACATGTTTGAATTTCCCTATGATGCTAGCTTGGTAAGAAAAACGGGTGCCCAAAATAGGTGATCAACCATACCTAAGCCCCATAACATAAACATCATGTCCCCTCCTTCCCATTCTACTATATATAGTCTCAATTCCCTACCAGGTTTCATGGGCATTGTGTTTATCCTCCTTCTCCCCAATTCCTAGGTCCCTACAATCCCCCCTCTTGCTATGCATGGCCAAAATACAAAGGTTTCCTCCCATAATACAGGTGTACAAGCAGACATTGTCCAAATAGAAAAACCTCCAAGCTTTGATAGCGACGTGACTACATGCTCCTACACTATGCTCCCTACCCAAAACCAACATAATTCCCATATGGGTGAGGATAATATTGAAACAGAGTGACATGGTTTGGATGCCCGACATATTATAAAGGAAGATGAAGACTATTGCTACAAGCATATGCCCCTATGCCCTATCATGCTTACACTTCCCAATTTTCTTTTCATCTCTCATAGACAAAACTAGAGATAGGGTAGCATAAACAAATGAGAGAGGTTTCAAATTACATACTCAGTTTCCTTCACTTGCAGATGGTGAGTTGTCTATTGGTCATGCAGCCACTGCAGCAGCCCATTGCTCTAGTGTCCTTGCACTTGATTGTTCTAGTGCTCACTACACTTCTCTTCAGGGTGATTACAGACTAAAACTCTTCCCCTCCTCTCGCTACCACCTTTCCTTAATACTCTATCCACCATCATGAAAAGGGCCATCGCACCCATTGCCTTGAGCATGTGTGGGGTAGTGGTTCTATACCTCACGGTATATTCCATTAACATTTCCTTAATGAGGTGATTCGTTGGCTCACACCCTGATCGAGAGGAATTGATACATGATATAGAAACTTAAGATGATTGCATTGTTTGTGGAATAGAAGATATTGTTGGATTTAGGAATTTGTGTTGGGATGTATAGTTGTATGAGTAGTTAATAGTCCTGCAAAAGGTTGTAATCTTTTGAAATGGTAGTAACTCTTCTTTATAAAAAAACAAGAGAGAGAGAGAGAGAGAAAAGGAAATGAATGATAGCTTTATGCTAGAAATTCCATTGTGATACATAAATCAATAGGATTATTCATAGATTCAAAAAGGTATGGTTTTCATAGCCTTGTTCAAGTTTTTCTTATATTTATTTATGTTAAGAAATAAGGCTTGAAACCAAGTGAATTTCCTAGTCATTGAATAGAAATCATGAGTAATTGGGAAATGGGTCTTCATATAATGTTATAGATAACCTACTTTATGATTTATCTTGGATTGGAAGATTGAAAATTGATATGTTGGAATGAAATTCATCTAAACCAATATTGAATTGGTTCTAAAGTAATGAAAGTGAATAATATCAATTTGTGGAATTCAAGGAAAAGTAAATGGTAAAAACTAGGTGTTTAATTGTGCTTTAATCTACAAATTATTTTTATTTGTAAGATTAAATTTTTGGTAAAAATAGTAATTGGTTACTAATATTTGTGATTGCATCTATGTCTTGCGAAATGAAAAGGGTAAATTTAGAGTGAGAAAACATAAGCCATTACTTAGAAATAAGGCATCATGTTTCGATAACTATATTGATAAGTGATTCTCTATGTATGATTTGCTACCTCTTGTTATGCAAGTTTGATTATATGATAGCATGGACCATCAATGTTGTTATACAACTAATGTGGGAACTATTTATAGCTTGACAAGCTTAATATACTATGAAAATAAAAACATGTGGAATGTCAAGTTATTATAGATTTAACTCAAGTAGATGTCATGTGAATTACATAAGATAGTACCTAGATATGTTATTATAAATTTTATGGCTAGTTTTGATATATAAATATATGGAATTTTATATATTGAAACATATTTAATAAAGTATGGACATATGGGCTACTTGATTAAGAATGGTATGTTTTGGATTTTATGGAGATGTTTTCACTTTAGAAAAACATTAAATTATGAATTGGCATGAACAAAAATATATCAAATACCAATACATAAGGTTAACATCTTATTGATTAAGTATCTTATGTCTCTAAGAAAACTTCGAGCCAAGTTTAGCCTAAGAGGGGGAGTTTGTAGTGTCCCTTCTTGGTTAGTTAGTTTTGGTGACACTTGGAGAGGGTGATTTTGATGGAATGATATAAAGATTATATGTATGTGAGACACATATATATATGTTTGTAAGCTATATGTTTGTGTAGTATCCTAATTTTGACTTTGGTGCATGACATGAACGATGATATATGATTGTGATAAATATATCTATGGTTGATTATATTTCTATTTATGATGCATAATTTGTATGATTATGTATGCTTAACTTTGTAAGAAGAAGGATGTGAGAGGGAACTTGGTCACTTTCCAATGAGGATTCTCAAATCAAAGATGATTGTGGAAGTCATTTATTCAAATAAAAATAGTTATGGAAGTAATGTACACCTCTCAGTAAAATGTGATTATGTTAATTACATTACGAAATTCATTATATATTTTTAATATATGAAAATTGTGATTTGTGTAGGCCTTGGCTGCTAAGACCTTTCCATTGAACCATCATATGGGTATGATCTCACAACCACACCTTGAGGTGAAGCATGAAGTTTCAAGAAGAATATATGAGAATCCATGGAGGTTAGGACATGGGGTCCTAAATCCATGGAAGATCGAGACGTGGAGTCTTAGATATATGAAAAATATTAAGGTGGGTAGCCCTAAATCTTTGAAACATCAAGATGCATAATCCTAGATCTATTGAATACATTAGGGCATTGAGTTGTAGGTCCAAGGAAAATGGCTTGTAGTCCTAATAAATCTTATGAAGAATGAAATATGGGTGTGGAATCCCTATCCTCCAAAAGAAAAAATACCACTCATGGGCCTAAATGAACAGGGTAAGCCTACCTATATTATCTTTGAATTAATCTAATTCCGAATTTACCCACTTTTAATGGGCTCTTAAGCTAAACATTATTTTAATAAAAAGGAAGATGATTTATTTAGGAAAAGTTCATAATAAAAAATTATCTAGAAAGGACACATGGAGTGATGAATATTAGATAATTAATGTAATTAATAATTAAGAACATTTGAGTGTTTTCCACCTTAGTAAGGGTGATGAATAATAGAAAATTTTACAAAAAAAAAAAATCATGAGAGGGGTGATTTGTCACCCCACTCAATGCCTATAAATATTGAAGTATTTTTCCATAGTAGGGGAGACCTAGAGAGTAACAATATGCTGCTAAAATTTCTCTACGATTTCATGAACTAAGTTCTTAAGTAACCTTAGTTGAGTTATACACGAGCGGTATAGAGATTTTTCTTTCCTTGTCTGAGTTCTCTGTTATGAAACCAACTCAAGAAAAAGATAGAAAAGATAGATCAACGCCTCAGAATTCAGCCTCTTCGAGGGGGCAACCTCCTTTACATTACATAAATGAACAATTCTTGAATGATTCAAATGACAAAACCTCCTTTCTATATATAGGAGTCTAAGGAGTCATAATATAACC
>APFE030557319.1:46095-81779 GCA_000404065.3 Pinus taeda | reverse complement strand
GGCATGGAGATTTTCAGAGACAGGAGTAATGGTAAGTTGTGGCTATCACAACAGAAGTATGTTGAGAAAATACTTTTGAGTTTTGGTATGAACAATGTGAAGCCTGTGTCGATCCCTTTAGCTTCCCATTTTAAGCTTTCTTCGAGTTTATGTCCTAATACAGATGAAGAAAAGGATTATATGTCTCGAATTCCTTATGCCAATGTAGTAGGATGTTTGATGTATGCGATGGTATGTACGCGACCAGATATTTCTCATGTAGTTGGGGTTGTCAGCAGGTACATGGAAAATCCGGGTAAAGAACACTGGTCAGCAGTGAAATGGGTGCTTCGGTACTTGAGAGGCACAAGTAGTTATTGTATTTATTACAATAAGAGTAGTGAATTTGTTTGCGGATATGTTGATTCCGATTGTGCAGGTGATTTGGATAAGAGAAGGTTAACTTCAGGGTACGTCTTTACTCTTGCAGGTGGAGCTATCAGCTGGATGTCAAAGCTACAGAACATTGTTGCTTTGTCCACTACTGAAGCAGAATACATTGCTGCTTCTCATGCTTGAAAAGAGGCGGTTTGGTTGAAAGGTTTGCTTGGTGAGTTTGGTAGGTTACAGGACAACATCAAGTTACTTTGTGATAGTCAAAGTGCAATACATTTGGCTAAGAATCCAGCCTATCATAGTAAATCAAAGCATATTCCAATCAAATATCATTTTGTAAGACAGGTTATCACTGAAAGGGGCATTTCTCTTGAAAAGGTGCATACAAAGGAGAACTGTGCCGACATGTTCACGAAACCAGTTTTGTTGGAGAAGCTACGCTGGTGTTTGGATTCTCTTGGCTTGCAGAAAAGATAAAATAATAATAACAGGGCATCAGGCGAATTGTTGTCAAGGTGGAGATTGTTGAGATTTTCTGTTTGAGTCAAATAGGCAAAAATCTCAGTTGATGACAACAATAGGGATTCAGTTCTTAGATTAGCTCCAGGTTGTTGGGAGGGAGTTAATGCCTCCTATATTTGATGTGAGGGAGTTATGAGGCTGTTAGATTCTCTATGCTATATAACAGGCAATCATTCGGATGATTTGCTAAGAGTGTGTGAGGATTTCTTGATGTAATATCCAATTTGATTAATATATTCCTGATGCCTATGTTTGGTGGACGTAGCCCAGATTGGTTGGGTGAACCACGTTAAAAGTTGTGTCTTATGTGCTTGTTTATTTTTTCTGCTGTGTGTTTAATTAAGTTTGCTATGCACCTGATCCAACACTGCCCTCCGGGCCTGGCAGGGACTATAGCAATCGGTTTTGGTCGGTGCCTATTAGTTTGGCACGGCAACCTAGGTTTATTTGTAAACACATTTTAACTTAAGACAAAGTTTGGCGATATGTTACATTAACCGATGCCATAAAATATGTTTCCCAGTGCCTGTAACCAATCAAATCAACGTTCATCTTATTTGGCCTCAGTACGAGGTATACGATCTGAAAAGTTAGGAAACTCTTAAGAAAGAAGTTGGGTTAATTAAAACAGTGTCGCTTGCCTGAAGTAATGCTATCACAAAGATAGCATTAGTTCCCTAACATTTAATGTTAATTACGGGGAACACATATAAGGCATATATATACATTGGCCTGTAGCACAGTTCATGTACAGTTATCACCGTTGCATGTACGCCTGCCAGCACATCTAACAGGTGCTGGCTCCTATGGCCTTTCCAAACAGGTGCTGGCTCCTATGGCCTTTCCAAACAGGTGCTGGAACAGGTGCTGGCTCCTATGGCCTTTCCAAAGGCTTATTCTCGGCATAAATCCTTCATACTTGATAAGCCAACGGGAGCGAAATTCCCCCTTCTTCTGAACACCAGGCTCCGACGGCGTCTTCTCAGAGTTTCTTCAATATCCCTCTTCTGAACTGTCTGTGCAATGACGATGAGATCAGCGGAGGGCTTCATTCGAAAAAGAGGAGGCTGAGCGTCCAGAAAGTGAGGTCGCTGGAGACGAGCTTTGGAACCGAGAGCAAACTCGAGCTGGAGTGGAAGATGCAGCTCGCAGCGGAATTAGGTCTCCAACCGAGGCAAGTAGCGGTCTGGTTCCAGAACCGTCGGGCACGCTGGAAGACGAAGCAACTCGAACGGGACTACGATGATCTCAAGCAGCAGTACGAGGAAGTTTTCGCGGAGAAAAAGAAGCTCGAAGGACAGGTAAAAACACTGCAGATTGACTCTGTTTGTTTGAAGGAAAAAAATGGATGTCAAAGAATTGCCAAATATTATCAAGAACAAAAATAAAATGTTGATTTTAAGAATAGCAGCTGTAATCAACAGAATAAAGAGTTGTGAATATTCTGGAAAAAGAAAATCATGATTCCAAGAACTTGAAGTCCCGTTCCTGTAAATTAAGTGAATATTCTAAAAAAGAAAATCTTGATTACAAGAACCTGAAGTCCCGTTCCTGTAAACTAATTTAATATATGTAGGAATAGTAATTAGAATGCAAATGTTTCCTAGTTCTGGCTCTTAGTTCTGCATCCAACTGCATATCTGATTTTCAACCTTCATTAAACTCGACTATAAATTTTAAAGATAGATAGACGGATAAAACTCACCGTGATTTTCGCTTTCATTGCTTCTTCTCTCTCTACAGCAAACATGCCTAGAGTATGATTTAGCTCACGCTTCAAACTTTCTAGCTCCATCATTATGTTGGGCTGAAGAAATAAAGAAAGAAATCATATTAGCCCAAAACAAACACATTATATACTCATATCTTGATATTGTCAAAAAGTTTGCATAGACGGCCCTTGATTGTCCTATTCTACTGGTTGGTTTTCTATATTTTTAAGTTTATACACTCAGGCATCTCCAAAACAATTTTTGAGTTTATACACTAAGGCATCACGGTTAAACAACTATTTTCTTGATTTCATGAGGACAAAGCATTTCGGTTCCAAATCTGTAGTATATGACACTCACCATGCCTTCTGGATGAGCAGCTCCGAATAGCTTTTAGACTCGAAATCCAAGCCGAATCACACACGCAAGCTGCTGCTCCTGCTGATTGTCAATCTCACGCTCGCCTGAAGATGAACTCGCTCGCTTGCTCGCTTGCAGAAGAGAAACAACAGACGGCTTCAGGAGGAGAAACTACACAAAATTATATGCAGAAAAAATAGCAGAAGTAGGAAACATTATATGTCAACAGAGTAGCAGAAGCACTCTGCATGGATGCATTTATGATGTCAATCTCACACTCGCCTGATGATGAACTCGCTCGCTTGCATAAGAGAAACAACATAGGGCTTCAAGACGAGAAACTACACAAAATTATATGCAGAAAAAACAGCAGAAGATGGAAACGTGACCAAAAGTATAAAACTAAGCGTTCTGCTAGCCTGCATGGGCATTTGAATGCATATTGACCAAGTGTCATGCTTTGAGGGTTGTGGCTTTGCCAGCTGTCATCCGAGCATGGAGTAGGAAGATCACCCTTTCTTGCATGGAGTCGCGCCCTTCTGGATCCGGTGGTCAATAATACATGAATGCAACATTCATATAAAAATCTATAGAAGGCGGAGATTTACATCAGAAAATAAAAATAATCACATGTAGTTCACACCATCAGAAATCAATTTGCAAACGAATCTCTAGGTAACAAATTTCAAATGGTCAAAAGCAATAATAAAAGTATTTTACTATGAGGTTGAATTTCTATTGAATTGAAGACACATGTTTATTAATTTTAGAAATTAGATCTATATTACTAATTTGCAGCTCCAGCGAGAACGTCTACAAAGCCAATTTGAAAGTTCGAAAAGAGCTGGACACGAATATTTTACTATGGAGAATTTAGACTGCTATATATGCCTTTGAGCGCAGAAACCGCAAGGATGCACACAAATAAAAGCTAAGCTACACTAGAAAAGATGATGAATCTAGGGGAAACATAGACGTTTTGGATATGAGAAAAAGATCTTTTGAAATTAGAAGAATTTGCACGTGGAATGGAAGACAAGCTCCACAAACTTATGTCGTGCAAGCAATACTACAAGTTGCTTTCAATGTTCAATATATTTCGATCAGTCAACAATGGCATTAAATAAACATGGTATAATTTGGAAGCCGAAAATCTTTAGAAATTATAAAATTTTCAAGCAGATACAGGGTTTACCTCTCCAGATCTTGTGTACATACGCCCACTATCTTTGCTATTTCTCTATTTGAGATCATGAGGGCAAACTGTGAGCAAGTACCACAGCACACCCCTGCCTCTTATTTCACTGTACTATACTATAGCATGAAAACTACCTTTTCCGCCTCAGATATTTACCATGCACCCACTGAAATCCAAATATAGCACTTCTATTCTACTTATACTGTTGTCCAGTGATTGTTATGTTGGGAAAATGCCACAATCAAGCCGCTACAATGCATCCTATCTGTTGTTTCACCAAAACAAAGGCATGTACAGGTTGTAACAACATCCATTAGGGTATGCCTCTCCAAAAATACCTCTGCCACTGTAAGTACAATGCCCAAATCTGCTAGTACCAAAAATCCATAAAATTTTCAAGCAGATACAGGGTTTACCTCTCCAGATCTTGTGTACATACGCCCACTATCTTTGATATCTCTCTATTTGAGATCATGAGGGCAAACTGTGAGCAAGTACCACAGCACACCCCTGCCTCTTATTTCACTGTACTATACTATAGCATGCAAACTACCTTTTCCGCCTCAGATATTTACCATGCACTCACTGAAATCCAAATATAGCACTTCTATTCTACTTATACTGTTGTCCAGTGATTGTTATGTTGCGAAAATGCCACAATCAAGCCGCTACAACGCATCCTATCTGCTGTTTGACCAAAACAAAGGCATGTACAGGCTGTAACAGCTTCCATTAGGGTATGCCTCACCAAAAATACCTCTGCCACTGTAAGTACAATGCCCAAATCTGCTAGTACCAAAAATCCATTATCATGCTCCTCAAGGCATCAACCTCATCGAGCAGACGAGAGAACTGAAATTGAAGGGTCTGCAACTTGTCTGCAAGCTCAATATGGGAATGTTTCATCTGAAATAATTTAAATTGCAGCTCATAATCAGCATGACGCAGATCATCACGAGAGGTTAGGCAGTAAGAACAAGGATTTTCCTCCGAAGAGGTCTCAAAATTTGAAGCATTATTCATTCTTCTGTGGCAACAGGCGTCCCGACGGAGGAGGCAGCAACCGCCACGTTTCGCTCATGCAAACGACCGCAAATCTATGGTTTACGGGCCTTAGTGCTCATCTTCCACTTTTTCTAAGTTATTGAAACATCAAATTTAAAAGATATGGCAATAATTCAATTACTTAAGATTGGATTATACTTAATACCTACTTTTCTTTTTGTTTACATAAACATCTATTTACCAATACGGGATGGCAAAGCCAAATCTTCTAATTGCATAGGTAGCAACATCCGAGTGAGGAACTTAGATGGAAGACACCGATAGCTAAGGTGCTTAGCTGGTGAATAAACACATGCATAGCATAAAATGGTTCAAGTAAACCAATGACAATGTTATTTCTATGTCATAGGGCACGGAATGGGCCTAATCTTTTGCCATCATATTTATTTGCACCTACGATAATGATACAGAATATCTGCAAGCCCAAAAATAGAATATAAGAAAACCTTAGTAGAAGGAATAATCGAGCCATAGTAGCAATTTGCTCGGCTTTAACGCTAGTATAAAAGATAAGATAGGCACGTATATTCTTATATTTCTAAAAGTTTATTTAAAAAAATGTAACCACAACTACCAAATATAAGATGGAATTGGATTATACTTAATACCTACTTTTCTTTTTGTTTACATAAACATCTATTTACCAATACGAGATGGCAAAGCCAAATCTTCTAATTGCATAGGTAGCAACATCCGAGTGAGGAACTTAGATGGAAGACACCGATAGCTAAGGTGCTTTCAGCTGCTCACAAGATCTTCCACTGCTCCAGATTCACTTGCAGAACCAGCTCCACAGCTCAGCCTTCTTACAGTGATCTATGCTGCTCCAAAGTCACTGATTTTTGGCCCAACAAGTCTTCTTCTAACAGTGGATTTGCTTCTCCAATATCATTGTACTTAGGGCACAAAATAAAAGCAACTCACAGTGGGTTTGCCGCATCATGTACCACTGTATAACAGCTTCAATGCATGTTGTTCACAACTTTCTTCATGAAAAGACTTCGAGATCTATACTCAGAGTCTCGTCACAATCCTCTCAGATCCAGGACTTGGATCACTCCCATACCCCTAGCGGACCTTGGATTTGTCCTTAGCAACCAACCAACACTGAATTCAAACCTCATATATCTCTCTCACAATTCGATCCTTTCGCTCCAAGACATTTCATGGGTCTCAACCCTCCTTAACCGATTCTGCTTACCGTTCGAAATTTACTGTGACACCCAAGGCCCTTTCGGCCCTCTCCTAGACTGGACTGAGTCCTATTCCAGCTTGTTGTGGCATGTACAAGAGTCTCAGCCTCCACTACAGGACTTCGGCCCTACTTTCCTAAGCAAAACAGAGTCTCAGTTGCCCTCTTTCACACTTGGTCTTGCACAGAACCCAGAACAAAGATAACATGTCAATCCTTCTTGAATCAAACTGCTCAGACTTCAAAGAAATCGTCCTCCTTCCAGCTCCGCCTTCTCTAAGCATTTACAGCGAGCTCTTGTTCACATAAGGATGTTTGCCATATTGTTTTGGATCTGCCCTCGGTGCCCTTCCTCATACTCTTGCTCACTTGGTCAAGTAGCTTGGAACCCTTGGCCTGCATATTTCGGGCCTCAACCTCCTATTTCAACCTGCAGTCACCATCTTCTTAGCCTCAGTCTTGTGTTTTGTCTCCTGCACATGGATCTAAGGGAACTCAGACCTAATACTAGCCTTTCGGCTCTGTGGAATCTTGGGCAGCATAATCTAATACGCTGCGGGCTGGGGTAGGGACTAGCTGCCCCGCAGCCCGTCTTGTTAATATTGAATTTCTAAGATGGTTTTATGAAGTTTTTACTCAGTCCAACAACCTTGAACAATATATATTTTAAATTAGCTTGATATTTCTTCAAAATTTAGATCACATCTTGTCTATCATTAGCATTCAAACTACATCTCGTCTATCATTTGCAAGACGAAAAACCGGAAAGCCATAAAGAAAAACCGGATGTGTTGATTTGTAATTTAAAATTAAGTGTATATGAGTGGAAATCTCAAAAATACAAGAATTAACTACAAAGCTGAAATTACAAAGAAGCATATTATAAGATCAGGGATTATAGGACCAAGTTAATCAAGCATAAACATTGATATAGTTGCACTTATTTGATCTCATTCATGGAATAAATGATGTTATTTCCATCTTTATGTTTTCCTTTCACTATTCTACTCAGGAGTTTTTATTTGCCAATGCACCGTGATGGAATTTAGATTTCTCTACTCAAAAGAGTTTTCATAAGAGTTTTTATTTGCTAATGCACTATGATGGAATTTAGATTTCTCTACTCAAAAGAGTTTTCATCTGCCAATGCAAGGGAAAAGAATTTAGGTACTAATAATCTCATAGCCGAAATATGCTTGGAGGTTATTAGAGACCTAGGTTTCATGTTGGTTAGAGGCCTAGGTTTCAAGCTAGTGAAGTGGTGTTGAGGTTATTAGAGACCTAGGTTTCATGTTGGTTAGAGGCCTAGGTTTCAAGCTATTGAAGTGGTGTTGTAAAGTGGAATATCGCAGTGGCCCCTACCACTGGGCTTGGGCCTTGGCATACGATCAGTCTTGCAAACCCCTACCACCGCACCCCTACAATTGGCCTTGTAAACCCCTACCACTGGGCTTGGGCCTTGGCATACAACCGGCCTTACAAATCCCTACCATCGCACCCCTACGATTGGCCTTGTAAACACCTCCCACTGGGCTTGGGCCTTGGCATACGACCGGCCTTGCAAACCCCTACCATCGTTGCAAACCCCCACCACCACACCCATACGACCGGCCTTGTAAACCCTTACCACTGGGCTTGGGCCTTGGCATACGACCAGCCTGGCAAACCCCTACCACCATTGCAAACCCCTACCACCACACCCCTACAACCAGCCTTGTAAACCCCTACCACTGGACTTGGGCCTTGGCCTTGTAAACCCCTACCATTGGGCTTGGGCCTTGGCACCCGTACGATCAGACTTGTAAATGCCTACCACTGGGCTTGGGCCTTGGCATACGACCAGCCTAGCAAACCCTACCATCGTTGCAAACCCCTACCACCACACCCCTATGACCAGCCTTGTAAAGCCCTACCACTAGACTTGGGCCTTGGCCTTGTAAACCCCTACCACTGGGTTTGGGCCTTGGCATACGACCGACCTTACAAACCCCTACCACTACCCCCTGTAGCTAGGCATGTTTTGTTGAGGCATAATGGGCCAATAGAATCGAAGCTTGTCAAGAAAGTAGACCAAGAACAAGCTCAAGTTGAAGTGGGTAATAGTTAACAAGTCGATACACAAAATGAATAAGAAGAAGCAATAAATGTGGGATAGCCCAGAGCCACACAAAACCAAGACCAATTCACCCCAGGTCAGAAGGAACCGTCCAAACTAGAGTTCCCACTTGCCAAAAAAACCCTAGATGTAGGATGCATTGAGCTCACAGAGAAATTAAAAGAAAGTCACAATACTTAATCCACTCAAAGACGTGGAAAATAAATAAAAGATAGGGTTCAACATAAGTACCCAAAAAGCGTTGTCATGAATTGATTGAGTCGAGAAAGTTACATGCATAAAGCACAAAATAGTGATATCGACAGGCCCCACGTCATCTCTTGTAAACTCAACGATCGACACAATGCAAATTCTCTAGAGACCCAATTTTTGGCTCAATTCCAAAAATGAGAGACCCAAGAAAACAACTTCATCTCCTGTACAACATAATTTTTGGGCATCAACATTACTCATTACAAGACATATAGACTACTAAAAGTTGGTCATTGAAATAAATGATGATCAATCTCATATGCACTATGCATGGAAAATCTCATATTCCTTATGCATGGAAAGGAAAGTTGGCCATGTCACCCCTTATTTAATGCAGTGGGAGGCAGGAAGGTGGCAGGCACCAATCTCCATTACCATGTGTTAAGCCACCCCTATCAAGGTTGTATATTATGTGTGTAATGTAATGCATATTTATCAATTTATGTAGCATTTAATAAGTTGTTATATGGTGTATATTGTTTGCCATTTTGTTTAGTTGCACTTTATATTAATTTATTATTATTATTTTTGGATTAAGGTGGAGTTTATTTTGGATAGATTAAATTTTAATATTGAATTAAAAGATGAATTTTCTAAAGCAAAATGATGTCACCAAGATTATGAAATTAGCTTTTATTTTCAATTCTTTCTCATAAAATTTAAACCTGAAATCTAATGAATATTAAACCCCATAAATTCTCCACTTTAATTTATTTAATTAATCAATATAATCTAACAATTTCAATTAGACTCCAACTTAACCACACATAATTATGAATTTCTATAATATAATATACTAGTGCAACCATATAAATTAAATAATTGGTAAATTTAGATAAACAACCATCAATAATAAACATCAAAACACTTACTGCATCATTCATCTCACTTTGTTAAAACTAGGAACATCATAAAAACTAATAAAAATATAACTTTCTAATTATTATTATTATTTATATAATAACATATTTGAATATAAAAAAGTAACAAGATCTACTATGGATCCACTCACACTTATCATGGGATTTTTTAATGTTAAATAGAGGCTTTGTTACAATATAATAGGTCAAAAACATGCCTTATTAATATCATATGTAAAAACCATTAACTATTCATTGGACCACTTGTTCATACATAATATTTAGAAATAAATCTCAATTTTAACTAGAAAAACTAATAAAATATTTAAATATTATATAAAATTTAAATCTTTATTATTCGTTAATAATTTTGAAATTAATTAAAATTGAAAAACTATTTCAAATAAACCTATTTGAGATAAATAAAATATATATATATATATATATTATTATATTAATCTTTATGATCACTCTTAACTTCAAATTTAAAGAAAATCAATTGTTTTAAAAAATAAACACATTTGGAAATAAATTAAATAAAAAAATTATATAAAAATCTTCATTTGTCACTATTAAATTCTAAATTTATGAAATAAATTGTTTTCAAGGAGCGGATTTTAATTTATGAATTTATCAATTGTATTAAACATCCATCAAATTGTACACATTTTTGCGAGAGATGTTTGAATATTAAGTGTTGATATAAAACACACGAAAAAGAAGGAATAAGTGGATAATGTGGTGAGTGATTCCACGTATACCAAAGGTTATATAAAAGAATAATAATTGTAAATTTATCATAAATTTGACATAAAATATTTACAAGATATACACAATGGTTTTTGGCCGTGGCTCACAGCGTTCCACAATTGAATCTCAAGGGTATGGAAGCTTGTCATTTCTGATGCAATTAATATCTACCCCTGTGCTAGAGCTTTCTTTATAGTAGATTTTGAAAATCTTGAAAGCAGACAATGTATTCTAGATTTCGGCCCTTGGTTTTGGGAAAACTCAGGCCTATTCATAAAGTCATGGAACCCATCATTCGATCCATCAGCAACAGTGATAACCTCAACACCAGTTTGGGTGAGATTGCCAAACCTACCCTTGCATCTCTGGAATTTCTCCTCGCTAAAAGCCATTGGAAATGCAATTGGGAAATTTTATTGCAGGTGCCCAGAAACAGAGGAATATGTCAGAACCACCTATGCACGCATCTGTGTGGAAATGGACTTCAGCGCCGGATTCCGAGCTGAAATACACCTAACAAGTAAAGACTATGTGTGGAACCAGAAACTCGATTATGAAAGTGTCCTCTTCAAATGTCAATCCTGCTTTGAGACAGGCCATCTAGCCAAAAATCGCCCAAAAGCCTCCCAGAAAAATTCTGCCAGAAAAAATCACCACAGATCTACATGGTGGGAAGGAGCACAAAAAGAACACTACACTATCATCAAAGAAGAATACTCTCGAGAAAACTCTAAATCACAAGAAATCGGGCAAGAAAGAAACAACTCTCAAGACAAGCAGGGGGAAAGCCTCGCCCAACAACAAAAAAGTGAACTCAACAACACCTCAAGCATCAATAGTTATGAGGATTTGAATACCACACAAAATAAATCTTCATTTAACAACAAAGCAGATCTCCTAGACCAAACTTCTTCTCCGACTATCTTCAAAAGGACGAACACAATAGATCACGAAGCTAAGACACCAATGTCCCAAGAACCAGAAGAGATGAAGGAGATGCAAGATAAAGGAAGTTGGAAGACCGTAGGGAAAAAAAAGAAAGCTACAGCACCAATCTCGCCAAGAAAGACGAGGAGCCAGACAATTTGATGCAGAAGCATCTAGCTGAAGGGGGCCATCATGACAGAAGGTCATTTGGTCTCTAAGAGGACTGAGGAGGAAATTGCAAGTGAACATTTTAATTTCGTTTCTTTTATTATTTTAATTTCTTAGGAAAACAGTTTTTAGGAAGATAAAAGTTGAATTAGACAAACTGTTGTAGTTAATTATTTTCATTTATCATGTTATCTTTTATAGGTCATAGCGTAGGGAAATAAACAATTTTAGAACTAAAAATAAACTATCAAAATCTAACTAACAGCAATTAAGATAAACTGTTTCCAAGAAATTATTCAAAACTAGAAAGAATGCATTATAATAGGTTCAACTTTTAGAAAGAGAAATAATAATAGAAATCTCTGAGCACACAAAAGTTACATTTTAAAATCCCACAGTTGTCCATCTACAGGTTGTTACGTTGAGTTGCTTGATACAGTGAAAGCAAATTCTCTTGTGTCTATTCTACAAAGCATACACATTATTCTATTTGCATTAACTAAACAAGCCGACAATTCAGCAAGATCTTGCAAGTATAAACACGGAAGAAACTACAGAGACGTGGACGATTAGTCCCA
This sequence comes from Pinus taeda, assembly GCA_000404065.3. Classification (NCBI taxonomy): domain Eukaryota; kingdom Viridiplantae; phylum Streptophyta; class Pinopsida; order Pinales; family Pinaceae; genus Pinus; species Pinus taeda. The sequence continues at coordinate 69,704 of APFE030557319.1, read as the reverse complement.
GAACAATTAAATAAAAAGAGTGAAAGAAGTTCCTTGATAACATACAAGTTCCGAGTAGCAAGGACAGAGACCAATAACACAGGCATTTCCTGAAGAAGAAACCCTTTCTTTTTATTCACAAAAGTATTCATAAATCTTTGTTAAATATACATTACAGTCCATACAAAAAAAATAACGATGTTCAAGTCCAATGAGAGCGTAATTGAGAACGAGTTGAAAACCCTAACTTGTAAAAACCCTACAGCGACAACCCAAGAACTGTAACAATGCAAGTCTAAGGACTTAACTACATTACGCCGGACAGACAAAAGTTCCTATGCCCAAAAGACTAGCCTAACCATATTCTAAGCCAGTGACAAAGACAAGCAAATAAAACAAGATTAACAAGGGCAACCCTACCCGGGTCTTGCTGGCACGCCATATAACAGAAGCCAAGACCTCTAGGACAAACCCACTTGCAACGAAATCACCAAAAACAGAGTGTGAGCATTACATGAAAGGAAAAGAAGAATCGAGGAACAAAATAATGGAAGCATAGGGTTCGGGCTTACTAGTGCAGAGACAGAGCACTGAGGTTGCAGTTACCCAAGGGTCCCTCTGCTCACAAAGGAGCAAATGAGTTAGACAACCGCGTAACAAGACGAGAACAATGAAGGCATAGAACAGGAGCTTACCTTTGTCACTGTCTAAGAAACCGAAGCTGCAGACCCCCGAGACCACAACTTGTTAATGAGACAGAGCAACATGACCAGTGAACTTTGAGAACGGTTGATTTAAAGAAACCAAGAAAGGAGCAGTTGCCAGAGTTCAGCGAAACAACCAACTAAGAGTACACACAAGAGAAATTCACAATCCTTCCAAACAAGAGAGTTTCCATAACATAATAGAGTATATCAAGCGCCGAGGCAGAAGAACAAGAGAAAACTAGCACTGAATAGTGTATCTTTACCAACCAGTGGAGCCGAATAGATATCCAGGTCGAGACCGAGCCAAAACAACAACAACAACATAATCACACAGTGAAATCGCACCAGAGGAACCAAACAGTGAAACCCTCAACCTCCAACAGAATGAAGCACAAATGACCGGGAGAATAGGGTTTGCGGGTCATTAACCAACGCGAGAGTGTGATTACCAAGGAGTGGACACATGTCCAACATCTAACGGTGTTGGTACAAGCCATAAAGATCGGGAGTGAAAATATCGAGTTAATCATTGTAATCAACCATGGAATAATCTAATCACATAGTTAATCAAACCTGTAATCATTTAAATTCATTTATATCCATTCATTAAGGTTTGCCGAGTGTAAAGAGGGGCTAGACTCATCAAGTGGTATCATAGCAAGAAATTGAAAGTGCCAGGATAGACATGGAAGTTGGAAGACGAGGACGTGGGAGAGGTGTGCATAGAGTAGCAGTTGAAGGACTGAGAGAAGAAATAAGGATCCTTACTGCTCGTTTGGAGGCAGCTGAAGCAGGAAGGAGAAGGGATCCAAAGATAGGAGATGACAGCAAAGAAGAAGCCATAGTTACAACAGACGGATCGAATGAAGAAGGGCCGGAGATGAGGTTGTTGAGGTCGGTCATGTTGGCTAGCAGCAAGCCCAAACCGGAGATCCCAAATTACGATGGCAGCTTGTCCACATAAGTTCTATTGGATTGGATTAGCAAATTGGACAAGTATTTTGAGTGTGAAGAGGTCAGTGAGGACCAGAGAGTCAAGTTCGCTACAACAAAGCTGAAAGGACACACAGCCCTGTGGTGGGACAGTGTCCAAGCGAAGAGAAGAAGGATGAACAAGTTTCCTATAAAGAAATGGCCAAGGATGGTGGCCAAGCTGAAAGGCAAATTTCTACCTAAGGATTACCAAATTGCATTGCATCGGCAAGTGCAGAATTTGAGACAAAAAGGGATGACAGTGAGAGAGTATACGGAAGAATTCTATTGGGTAAACTTAAGAGCTGCTTACACTGAGGACACTCCGGAGAAAGCAGCAAGGTACGTAAATGGTTTTAGACTGGAAATATTGGATGAAATTAGCATTCTTTCCCTGAAAAATATAGAAGAAGCCTACCAGAGTGCTATGAAGGCTGTGGAAAATATTACTAGAAAACAAAATGCTAGGAGAGGACGGGGAACTGGCAGAGGACGAGGACAGTCCTATGGCAAAGGACGAACTGCTAGTAATAGCGAAGAGGTGGAAAACGATATCAGCGAGGAAGAGGAATGGCCAAGGTAGAGGAGCTAACTATCAGTGCTACAAGTGCCACAAATGGGGGCACAGATCTTTTGAATGCCCTGAAGCGAAACAAGCTGGCCAGAGGGGAACGTTTGCTGGACAGCCTGAGGAAGCAGAGGCACCGCTCCAAGAAGCAGAAAATGTGCCGGAAATAGGTGAAGCATTAGTTTTGAACAAAGTGTTCTTGAAACCAGCCAAAGAAACAGCCAAACAGACTCAAAGGAAAGAATTATTCCGGACAGTTTGCAAATCACACGGGAAATGCTGCAAGTTGATCATCGGCAGTGGGAGTACAAATAATCTGGTTGCCATCGAGATAGTAGAGAATTTGGGTTTGAAGCAGCTGAAGAACCCCACCCCTTACAAGGTGTCATGACTGGAGAAAGGCCATCAGTTGTTGGTTGACGAACAGTGTGAAGTTGAGTTCCGCATTGGCCATTACAAAGACAAAGTTATTTGTGATATTATGCCAATGGACATGTGTCACATACTGCTAGGCAGACCATGGCAGTATGATCGAAAGGTAGTACATGACAGGAAGACAAACTGCTACAAGTTTGTCAAAGATGGGATCAAGCACACACTTGTACCCATCAAGGAGGAGGAGATAGTAGAAACGAGCGGGATGAAAGAATTACTAATGGGTGGAAAATAGTTTTTGAAGTAGATCGACGAAAGTGAACTGAACTAAGTTGTTGTGAGGAGCGCCAAGACAGTGTTGTTGCACACATAGATGTCTGATTTGCCTGCAGAAATTCAGTAAATGCTGCAGGAACTCAGTGATATTGTAGTCGATGATTTTCCAGACAAGTTACCTCCCAAAAGAAGTATCAATCATCATATCGAATTTATACCTGGAGCAAGTCTACCAAATACAGCAGCATATCAGATGAGCCCCAAAGATAATGAGGAGATCAGAAAACAGGTGCAAGAGTTGCTAGATAAGGGGCTGATAAGGGAGAGTTTGAGCCCTTGTGCAGTAACAACAGTTCTTTCTCCCAAGAAAGGAGGAGAATGGCGAATGTGCATGGATTCGAGGGCCATCAATAAAATCACCATTAGGTATAGATTTCCACTACCATGGATGGACGATATGATGGACTCCCTGAGTGGGGCAGCATACTCCACGAAGATTGATTTGAAGAGTGGCTATCATCAGATCCGGATTAGGGAAGGAGATGAGTGGAAGACAGCCTTCAAGACCAATGAAGGGTTGTACGAGTGGCTAGTCATGCCATTCGGTTTAAGTAATGCCCCTAGTACTTTTATGCGACTGATGAACGAAATGTTGAAAGAGTTCATCAAAAAGTTTGTAATAGTGTATCTTGATGACATATTAATTTTTAGCAAGACTAAGGAGGAACACTTTCGACATGTTTGAAGTGTGTTGGAGAAATTGCAGCAGAATAAGCTGATAATAAATCTAAAAAAAGGTACTTTCCTACAAAAAGAAATGGTTTGTCTGGCCTTTGTAATTTCAGAAAACGAGTTGAAGATGTATCCAAAAAAGATTGCAGCGATCATTAACTGGTCATCCCCGAAAAGCATGTTTGAGGTACGTAGTTTTCATGGGTTGGCGAGTTTTTATCGAAAATTTATAAGAAATTTCAATGAAATCTGCGCGCCTATGTTGGACACTATAAAAAAGGCAAGTCAGCCTCTTCATTGGACCGAGGCAGTAGAGAAAAGCTTTCAGCTCCTAAAGAAGAAAATTACAGAAAGGCCAATATTAAGGTTACCAGATTTTAATAAGCTTTTCTAGGTTCGCTGTGATGCAAGCAGTACAACCATTGGAGCTGTACTAAGCGAAGAAGACAAACCTGTTGCGTTTTTCAGCGAGAAGTTGAACGAGAGCAGACAGAAGTATTCATCCTATGACAATGAATTATGCTGGCATCCAAGCACTGAAGCATTAGAGACACTATCTGCTAGGGAATGAGTTTGTTTTGTTTTCTGATGATTCTGCGCTGCAATCTGTGATGCAACAGCATAAACTGAGCCACAAGCATGCCAAGTGGGTCGAATATTTGCAGAGTTTCACCTTTGTGTTGAAACACATCAGCGCGCAGGCCAACAAGGTGGAAGATGCGTTGAGCAGAATAGCCTTGCTGTTACAGGAAAGTACGATACAAGTGTTGGGATTTGAGCATTTGAAATATTTGTATCAGACCGACACGGATTTAAAAGAGGCTTATGAAGCCTGTCAAAATCCCTTGCTGAGAAACAATAGTCCATGGTTGGACTACAATTTACAGGAGAAGCTCTTGTTTAAATGGGGACAGTTATTTATTCCTGATTGTTCAATGAGAGAAAATATTATTCGGGAGAAGCACAGTGGGGGTCTAGTCAGACATTTTGGTATAGAAAAAACTTTAGATCAGCTCGAACACTTTTATTACTAGCCAAGAATGCGAAGGGATGTGCAACGATTTGTGAGTAGGTGTAAAGTCTTCCAATTGACGAAGGGACACAGTCAAAACACCGGAATTTACACACCACTTCCTATTCCAAGTAGACCATGGGACTCAGTCCGCATTCACTTTGTCTTGGGACTGCCTAGAACACAGCGAGGTTACGACTCGGTGATGGTGGTGGTAGACAGGTTTTCGAAAATGTCGCATTTCATCCCTTGTTGAAAACCAGTGATGCCACTCATGTAGCTCACATGTTTTTCACTGAGATTGTCAGATTACACAGCTTACCCAAATCTATTATTTCTAAAGGGGATGTGAAATTCACGGGAAACTTTTGGCGGACCCTGTGGAAGAAGTTGGATACACAATTGAACTTTAGCTTTGCATATCATCTGTAGACTGACAGGAAAATGGAAGTGGTGAACAAGAGTTTGGGGAACCTACCATGGAGCCTGACTGAAGAAAATTCATGGTTATGGGATTGTGTGCTTGCTCAAGCAGAATTCGCTTATAACGATTCATTGAACTACAGCATCGGACATAGTCCATTTCAGATCTTGTATGGCATGCATCCTCGCGAAGTACATGAGTTGCGGGATCTGGGAAAATTGGAGAAGAGAAGTGCTGATGGGGAAGATTTCTCCAAAGCGATGAATGATCTACACGAGCAAGTGAAATCAAAGTTGCAGGACAACAGTCAGAAATACAAACAATAGGCAGATTTAAAGCGACGAGAAGTACAGTTCAATGTAGCGGATGAAGCCCTTGCACACTTACGCAAAGAATGGTTTCCTAAGGGCGCATATAATAACCTGAAATTTAAGAAGATTGGTCCCTGTAAAATTCTACGTAAATTCTCAGCTAACGCCTATGAAATACAGCTGCCACCAGATTTAGGCATATCGCCTATTTTCAACATGGCAAACCTGTTCCCATATACTGCCAACCCTGAAGATGACAGTGTGGTATGACCAGAACAGGACACCCAGGTTGAAGGCGGTTCTTGGATGAGGCAAATGCCTTCGGCTCAACCCATGAGATTGAGAAGATTCTTGACACACAGATGGCCAAGCGAACTCGCAGGAAGGAGTATCTGTGGTACCTTGTCAAGTGGAAGAACCGTCCTATCGAGGACAGTTCGTGGCTTGATGCGACGCAGATACAGAAGGCAGGTTATTCTGTGGAGGAGCTCATGGAACGGAGCCATGACTTTTTATTACCCTGGGAGCCTAATGTAGGAGCATCTAGCTAAAGGGGGCCATCATGATAGAAAGTCATTTGGTCTCTGAGAGGACTGAGGAGGAAATTGCAAGTGAACATTTTAATTTCGTTTTTTTTATTATTTTAATTTCTTAGGGAAACAATATTTAGGAAGATAAAAGTTGAATTAGACAAACTGTTGCAGTTAATTATTTTCATTTATCATGTTATGTTTTACAGGTCATAGCATAGGGAAATAAACAGTTTTAGAACTGAAAATAAACCATCAAAATGTAACTAACAACAGTTAAGAGAAATTGTTTCCAATAAATTATTCAAAACGAGACAGAATGCATTGTAACAGGTTCAACTTTTAGAAAGAGAAATAATAATAGAAATCTTTGAGCACACAGAAGTTACATTTTAACATCCCACAGTTGTCCATCTATAGGTTGTTCCGTTGAGTTTCTTGATACAATGAAAGCAAATTCTCTTGTGTTTATTCTACAAAGCATACATATTGTTCTATTTGCATTAACTAAACAGGCCGACAAGTCAGCAAGATCTTGCAAGTATAAACATGGAAGAAACTACAGAGACATGGACGATTAGTCCCAGAACCATTAAATCAAATGAGCGAAAGAAGTTCCTGGATAACATACAAGTTTCGAGCAACAAGGACAGAGACCAATAACACAGGTATTTCCTGAAGAAGAAACCCTTTCTTTTTATTCACAAAAGTATTCATAAATCTCTTTTAAATATACGTTACAGTCCATACAAAAAAATTAATGTTGTTCAAGTCCAACGAGAGCGTAATAGAGAACAGGTTGAAAACCTTGACTTGTAAAAACCCTACAGCGACAACCCAAGAACTGTAACAATGCAAGTCTAAGGACTTAGCTACATTACGTTGGACAGACAAAAGTTCCTACGCCCAAAAGACTAGCCTAACCATATTCCAAGCCAGTGACAGAGACAGGAAAATAAAACAAGATTAACAAGGGGCGACCCTACCCGAGTCTTGATGGCACGCCACATAGCACAAGCCAAGACCTCAAGGACGAACCTACCTGCAACGAAATCACCAAAAACAAAGTGTGAGCATTACGTGAAAGGAAAAGAAGAATCGAGGAACAAAATAATGGAAGCGTAGGGTTTGAACTTACCAGTGCAGAGACAGAGCACCGAGGTTGCAGTCACCCAAGGGTCCCTCTTCTCACAAAGGAGCAAATGAGTCAAACAACCGCGTAAAAAGAGGAGAACAATGAAGGCATAGAACAATAGCTTACCTTTGTCGTTGTGGAAGAAACCAAAGCTGCAGACCCCCAAGACCACAACCTGTCAATGAGACAGAGCAACATGACCAGTGAACTTTGAGAATGGTTGATTTAAATAAACCAAGAAAGGAACAGTTGCCACAGTTCAATGAAACAACCAACTGAGACTACTCACACAGAGAAATTCACAATCCTTCCAAACAAGCAAGTTTCCATAACACAACAGAGTATATCAAGCGCCGAGGCAGAAGAACAAGAGAAAACTAGCACCAAATAGTGTATCTTTACCAACCAGTGGAGCCGAACAAATATCCAGGTCGAGACCGAGCCAAAACAACAGCAGCAGCATAATCACACAGTGAAATCGCACCAAAGGAGCCAAACAGTGAAACCCTTGACCTCCAACAGAATGAAGCACAAATGTCCGGGAGAATAGGGTTTGTGGGTCATTAACCAAGGCGAGAGTGTGATTACCAAGGAGTGGACACATGTCCAACATCTAACGGTGCTGGTACGAGCCATAAAGATCGGGAGTGAAAATATTTGGTTAATCATTGTAATCAACCGCAGACTAATCTAATCACACAGTTAATCAAACCTATAATCATTTAAATTCATTTATATCCATTCATTAAGGTTTGCCGAGTGTAAAGAGGGGCTAGACCCATCACAATTAAAAACTAAGAAAATTATAGGTCTGATAGACCAATTTGTTCTCATTGAATGTTAACCACCATCATCAATAAATAAAATTTGTTGATTTTTTTTGTTTTGTTAGATGCAGATGTAAAGAAGTTCACATAATTAGTCCATGTATGGGGACTTGTTCTACATTGAAGACTTTATCTAAAGAAGCTAGGTATAAAAGATATTGGCCTTGTAGCAACGACTTCTTCTTTTTTCTTTTTTTTTGGGTTAACCGCTAGGTTTTTTTTAACAATGGCTAAAAGGCTTATGGGTTGGTTTTTTCTAATAATGGCTATGAAGTTTACTTTAAGGTGTATTTTTTTTAATTTTAATTTTTAAGGTTATTGAGTTGTTTTTTTAATAGTAGCTATAGAGTTTACTTTAAGGCTTTGAAGGGGTTGATATATTTTGTAAATTTTTAGTGATTTTTCTCATATGGAGTTTACTTTAAGGCTTTGAAGGGGTTGATATATTTTGTAAGTTTTTAGTGATTTTTCTCATATGGAGTTTATTTTTGAAGATTAAGATTTTTCTTGTTTTGAAGTATAAGAACATATGAAACTTTCATTTACAATTTTATGTACCTTTGTTTATTAGAAGAACATTTCACTTACATATGGAGAGATGTTACATTATTTTAAAATTGTGAGGCTTAATTGTTAGTTATTTATATATATATATTGATTGTGTTAGTATGTAGAGTTATATGTTTTTTTTTTGTGTAAATCAGACTAATTCTATTATAATACAAAAAGATTACAAAGAGTTACATCCACCACCCTGAGTTGGCTACTTGAGCAGTTTAACATTCTGAGACTGAGACAGAGCCTGAGAAAAAAAAAGGGACTATGAAACTGTCCGCTGACCCCAAACTAGAACCATCAAAAACTGAACCTTCCACTCCCTGCCATGGTGAGGGAGGAGTTTACAGACCCATACATGACCGACATAGATTGACATTACAGACGCAGACTTTAAAATCGACATACCAAGACCTGAGGGGTGCGACCCGACACCGAACACAAATTGACTCCCATGACTAACTATAACAGCAACAACGACATCCAAAAACTGAACCAAGAGAATCCATACCACCCCGAATGACCAAGCCGCTTGCCTAGGTGCATGGATTTGGTGGCTCCTCCACCGCTAGACTGATATATGCGCCTGGTTGCTCCTCCACCACTGTGCATCCATAGGAGTCTGAGGCACTCGAGTCTGTGTATGGCGCGTCGTCCTTCGCAGGCTCGCTTGGTCCAGCTCTGTCCCCCGCCACTGCACCCGTGGCTTCCAAAGGCTGTAGTTGCTGACCCTGAACAGGCGAGGGTGGTTGTGGTGCTGCGGGGGCTTCTGGTCGGTCAGCATGATCGCATTTTTCGATGCGCACTGAGACATAATAGACTGCATTGTCCAGCAAACATGGGAACCTGAAGTGGGTTGACGGATGCCCCCCGAACGGACACACCACGGCGCTTCCCCTTCCTCTGCCTCGTCCGCGCGCTCGGCGAGCTCCTGGTGAGCTAATTTCCTCAGAGGATGCTGAGGAGCATGGCGATGAGGCCCGCCCTCTGGCACCGCCTCTTGAGCCTCCCCGCCTGCAAGCGCCACGTTGCCTCTCATGCGGCATCCTGTGAACAACACAGAACCAATTCTGCCCAGAGGTCGCAAATGTTGTGCGCCACTGAGGATGTTAAACCCGTGCAACAGCTTACACACCAAATTCAAAACAGGAAATGGAATACAAGTATGAACAGCCTTGCTTACCACCCAGGTCGAGAGCCGAGCCCATTCAGGAGCTGCGCGGAGAGAACTGCTCCCTGAGGGCCGAACCGACCAGAACCAGGAATGACCAAGGCGCCAAAGGACCAAATCTCGAACCGAAACACAAAGGAACTGAGACGCCGCGACACTCGGAGCTTCTGGAGGTTGAAGGCGCTCATAAACAAAGCTGCTACAGGACAGAATGACAGACCATGCGTCTACCCACAACACAGAGCCACAAATTCTCTGCGAATCCAGGCTTAAAACCAGGGACTCCAGAGCCGAGGGCCGAAGTCTGTGCTTGGGCTCATGCACCCGCGGTGCAAACATCCAAGAGCCGGGCACACCACTCACCAACGTGACCAGACAGAGCTTCGCTCTCCTTCCAACCGAACCCCTCTCATCGTCGATCTGAGGCAACCGACCGATATACCTCTGCAACCGGTGATTCTCCCTCCTCCATTAATGTTGGCCGGACCGAGGGAATGCCTTCTCGAGGCTTCGGACCACTTGGCTTGAGTTGGCGGCCACTTGTCATTTAATGAGGCCACCTCCTCATTCAATGCATTACATGACACCCGCAGCCGGGGATGTAGAGTTATATGTTATATTAATTGGAATGATGAAATTTAATTATTTTATGTTTTTGTTTTTTAGTTGGATGATATTTTTTTTCGAGATTATTATTTGAAATGTATTTTTGAATGTATAAATGGAATTAAAGTCCTAAAAAATCGTGGATACTTAATCTATATAGATTTAAAAACTTTAATTTGTTGTTCCAGCAATTTTTGACTATATTTTAAGCAATTTGTCACTTCAATAATTTTTAGCTAGATTTTAGATAATTTCCTACTCCAACATTTTTTGATAACTCGTCGTGATGGAGAAAAGAGGAAAATGTAGAACATTTAAACTATGCTACTTAAAACTAGATTTGAATGAACCTCATTTGTTCTTGGCTTACATATGATATCACATTGTGGTTGTACATGGCTTTAAGGACTTAGTTAAGAAGCATTTGGTTTATTCATGGGTAGCTTAACACTTAGTTGCATTTCCACATGTCTTAAGGCATATTTTGAGCTCTTCACCTTTGTTGGACATATTCTTAAATCCCCCATATTAACCCATAGTAATAGTAATGAGGTACCTTGATGATTTTAACATGTGAATTCAAGTTATCCCACATATTTTTATTTTTATTTGATTTTTTTTTTTTTTTACTTATTTTGTAGTGTTCTAATTCTTATGCAATGTTACCTATAGCTCTACACCCTTGGATTGTGTTTCAAATTAACAATGGGATTTTTCACATGAATCTATCTTATTCCAAGATTATTATGAGGTCTTCCATCATTAAGAAGGCTCTTATAACAACCTAACTTTTTATTGAACATGTACTTCTCCACAAGATCCATTTTTTAAGGGTTTATTGACTTGTTAGAAGAAGCAATCTTCCATTATTAAGAAGGCTCTTATAAAAACCTAACTTTTTATTCTCCACAAAATCCATTTTGTTAGGAGCACCTTTGTTCCTTTTTATTATTTTTGACATTTCAAAATAAATTATTGCGGTATATATTTTGGCTAGGCATATTAATACATTTATTTATTTTCATTAAATAGTTAACACTTTTAAATAACTATTAATTCAATAAGTTTTATTTTATATATTTATATATTTTATTTTATTATTTTTAACATCTATATAATTTCATATATATATATAATATTAGTTATGACTTTTTTAGCTAACTATTAATTATATATATATAAATATTATATAATATAATTTTTATAATAAGTAAAACCTTTGGGTAATATATCCATTTGACTTCTATTTTAATAATTAATATTTTAATATTTAGTTAAATTAACTTCTTTACTATGTATGGTTATGCCCTTGGTCTTGTCCGTCTAATCATTTCCCAATCTAATTTAGCCGTTGGAGGTTTGGCTCTCACTATTTAACATGCAAAGCATAATAAGTAAAACCTTTGGGTAATATATCCATTTGACTTCTATTTTAATAATTAATATTTTAATATTTAGTTAAATTAACTTCTTTACTATGTATGGTTATGCCCTTGGTCCTGTCCATCTAACCGTTTCCCAATCTAATTTAGCGGTTAGTCATTTTAACCCTTACCTGATTTAGAATTATTATCGTTGGAGGTTTGGCTCTCACTATTTAACATGCAAAGCTGAATCTGATTCTTCAACTTGTCTTGATGATGAACCACACTAATTGGTTCAAAACACATTGACAAAAGAAATATCATGTGATTTAGGCCGAAATTTTTTCTCAAACTTGATATGGATCACAAAAGCCTTAATTCAATAAATACATATTATTAATAGTAATTAAATGTTATTATTAGGTTATATGTGAAATATACTATACTTTTAAATATAACTATTAATATGTTAGCAAATTTTTAAGTAATAACTAATATTATATTAATATATAAAATAATGTTAATATAATAAATATAATTATATAAATAAAAAATAATATAGCTATTATTATTTATATAATTATTAATAATGAGAAATAATTAGCCCTTAACAAAATACACTTAAGAGTTATTAATGTTGTGGGTGGTGAATATATATCTATTGGTAAATGCAATTATAAATGCGTTTCATATATATTTGTAAACTATATCAACCACATTAATAAATATAGTTATACTTATTATTTAAAAAATAAAAAACATATCACCTATCAGATATATTAAGATATGAAAATTTTAATCTATTTTTTATTTTATATTATATATATTAACCCAACAAAATCAATTTTGAATAATACTCCACAAACACTCGTTTTTTTTTAAATCTCCAAAACAGCTCTTCCTTCTTTCCTTTTTAGCGTCAAAACATTACATTATATTTTTTTATAATTCCTTTCAAAAAGAATAATTCGCTCCACCATAAATCTATGGTTATTCCTATTTTTCAAAAATTTATACTCAATTTGAAATAGTGCCAGAGCTAAAAATAATCCCAAAAAATATACAAAGTATAGTCTCAAATTAAATTAAGTAATTAAAATAATTATCTCAACCAGCTGCAACAAATAAGTCCAGACATCCTCAAGTTTCTATTGAAGTCGACTTCTATTTATCCATACATACATACTTATGTCCATCCAGACACACAGTACCCGCTTCATTTGACCTGATCCTCTACAAAATCGAGGAAGCGAATATTAGAGATATTCTGCTTACATTGTGAGATCTGGTGAAACCTGTGAGTGAAGAAAAATCATCTAATTTTCATATTGAAAATAATATGAAAGCAGAAGTTACAGTCTTTGGGGTGAAAAAGTAATCAATGAGCCAGAGGTATTCAAGCCTACCTGGCCAGCTGGGAAGAGAAGCCATGCCACGGAACCTGCATAAAAGGGATGGGATTCACCCCACTCATAATCCTTCTGTACGCACCCAGAAAAAACAAACAAATAAACCGCTGGATCTTGCGCCTGTGCGAGCATCCACTAATCAAGTTAACCAAGGAAACTTCCACAACCAGACGATAAGGTGTCGTTGTAGCTTTGTATTTGCGTCGCGGGGTCCGAGGCTTGTTTCCTTTCGACATTTTTCATTCCATCCCATGTCTAAATCTCTCATGTTATGCCAACTTGACATCTCCGCTGTTCTTGGAATTCTGATCATCGTCTGCTTCACAATCTCCTCCTCTTCTTTGAATGCTCGAGCCTCTACTGATAGACTTGCTGCCAGACACATGGGCAACCGCGAAACCCCTCTGGAAGTGCAGAACAATGACAATCCATTTGGGCCATCCATAAGGTGTGGATGGGGATTGAAATTGGCATATCTTGAAATGTGATATACAGGTCTCTCCAAATTCCAAATGGGTGGATCCACTTCTGTTCGGACGCTTTCCTTGATGGACTCTGAATAGGAAAAAGCAGAACCCATGGAGAACGAGTTAGGATAACTTCTGAGCAGCAGCATTTTCGGCGCAGGAGGGAATGATGGCCTTAAATCATTCCATGGAGAATTGATGCCAGGAAAACAACGAGTTAGGATAACTTCTGAGCAGCAGCATTTTGGGCGCAGCTCTAAATTTACCGCGCACTTGGCTGAGTTTGAAATTTGGTGGGTAAGTAGCCGAGTTCGAAATAAGGTGGGAAAGTGGCATTCAATGCTACGTACATTTATTGCATTAATTACAGGTTCCGCCTGCTCGGAAAAATGGAGCATCGGGAAACATGGATAACGTGTACGCTCAGCTCGTCACATCTCAGAGGCTCCTCCGGATGCATAACATGGTTATGTATGGTGGATGGCTGTTATCCATTTGATAAAATGGTTAGCATAACATCCGGTACTGTCACATAGTGTCTTAAAAGCATAGGAAATATTGCTGGTCATAAACAACTATGGCGTCACAGGTTAGTCACGATGGCAAATTTATTTTTAATATTTGGTTAGGATTTTTTAAAAGAAACCTGATTATAAGAGTATTTAAATCCTTCCAAATAAATTTAGTATCCTAAAAAAAATTAAATCACCTAAAGATCTAAGATTTAATGGTAAATGTTCGAAAATCTTCACCAAATTCTTTCACAATAATCATATTAAAAAAAACGTGCCTATTTAGATGTGTGAACCCATGACATGATTGACATTTTTATTTACATTAGATAATTTACGGATCTATTGTTTTGCATTAAATGCATTTAATGATCATTCAATAGTTAGGCCGATAGGCCTTCCTTTGAAAGGGACTTTCGTCGTCCTTTTCGTTCTCAGGCTGACACTTGGCGTCGGGCGAGCATAACCGCGAGCGGTCTTGTGCGGTTCTGTGCGGTTCTGCATTTCCAATCGTCACTTGGAAGCGATCCTGCGATGAAACTCTACGATGCTTATCTGACGGTTATGATTCACTGAGGTAGGGTTAGGGTAACTACCCGTTGTTGTTGCTGGCGGAATTCATCCTTTCCCTGTCTGTGAGTGGTACGGACCTCTGCAAGTTACCCTTGTGAAACTAGTTCTCCGAGATGATAATGGCGCCATCCCACTACATTCATTCTGTGGTGTAGTAGTTAACCTTTCCTTTTCTCCAGGTTATCCAAGAAATCTGTATTTGATTATGGAAGAAAACCCTCGATTTCTCTTCCCCGGTGACTATTCTCAAGAAAAGGAGTCGTTCCCTTCATGGTAGACTCATGTAAGCTCTCTCTGGCCAGTTTGAGTTATTTGACGAGTTATTTACTTTGATTTCTTATAATGGTTTAAACCCTAACAAGGTAGTTACCTCTTATTGCAGGTGGAGTAGCACGGTTACAACTCGGCTTCCAAAGGAATCAATTCGGAGGGTTTACACAGTCTCGTTTATCCTTCACTCGCAAGTTGGAAACTGAATGATACCGTGGTATCTTTCTGTGTTTTGGCGTACCTTGCCTGCTCTTTGCGATTTACGGGTTCTCTCGAGATTGTTTATGAAACCATCAAGAAGGTTTCATCAAATTGTAAAATGTTTTCAAATGTTGGCTATGGTGAGCCTTGTAATGTTGTTTATTGAACGTTTTTGAAGTGTGAGGCCCTTGGCCCTTTTCTAGCTATGACTCTAATAGGAATCTCTTTGTATTCTTTAGTTGTCCTGGTTATCGTATGTGAACCACAATGTTTCTCTGTTCTAGGTAACTTTGAATGATACTTAGGAAGCTTAGGTAAATTGCGCAGTGTTTAACTATGTAACTTTTCCTTTTATGGTTGTTTAAAAGAACGCTTCACTGTCTAGGTTGCATTACAGGTTATATTTGATTCAGTTAAAAACCCTCGTCAAGGGTCTATACATACTCTCTTAATTTATTTAATTGGCTATGGTTGCGGCCATAAAAAAAATATTTGTTTATATTATATGGCATAAGTTTTCAATTCATGTTTAAAATTCTTGTTAATACAACATGTTTAGTAGTTTGTTGATCCTAAGTCAGTCTGCGAAATTTCAATCTCCTCTCAAACCATCTTTCAGGGCGTTTCACTTCCAGTCTTAATTCCTTTTCGAAAGTAAGGGTAGCTCCTGCTGATTGATTATTATCACCCTAGATAGGTTTCCCCCCTTAATTGGACAACCAAAATGTGCTCTTGCAACAAAGTCTCATCGAACGCAGGCTCGAGGGCTTGATGTAGCCATTCGGTCTTCTATCTTGGATGGCTGCGTTCTTTTTTTCTTTTCTGGAATTGCATGCCAGAGAATAATTATTTAAATAATATTGTTGCATTGTTTAAGTTCTCAGTGAACTTCTTAGTAATTTCTTAAATGTTGATTCCAAAACTCGATTATCTCATGTTATAGTTCATGTTTATTCTCATGTATTAGCCAATACTTCCAAATGTTGTCTATCGCTCTATTCCAACACTTATTTTACATGATTTGCTATAAAGGGTTAGCATAGTTCTATGTTACGAGTAATTTGCAAATACAGTGAGAGTAACGATCGTGTATTCTATATTTTCTGGGTTATAGTAGAACATGATTTTTAGAATCACTGAACCAAGCTCTGGTTGACCTGGTAACCTCTGAAGCCTGTACTTAAAAACACCACATCCTGAACACCCTTTATCTAACCAAAAGTGTTCAATTTTATAAAGACCATCATATATATAAATTTTACCAGAAGGAGACCTGTTGTCTTTGATGCCACGAACAACTCTAATCTCAACTCCATAGTGCATGCTTCGTTCGAAAGCAAGGTTACCTCTCTCAAGCTTTTGATCAACACTCTGCTTCTTATGCCCTATGTAATTATTTCCTCCTTGCCCAGTGTAAACCAACACCTCACCCTCATCATCATCATCTTCATAACCCCCTGAAGCAATGACACTGATTGCCACAGGCTCATTCCACTGATTGTTTCTAGCAGTAATGTAATCTATACCAGCTTGTAAACCAATAACACAGAGTTCCATTCGGAAATAAAAGTGATCACCCACATGAACGCCTGGGACTGAACCTATATATCTTTTACTTCTGTTTATACAATGCCCTCTATCCATCATCATGGTCCTTGCCCATGAGTGAGCATGCCTTTTTCCTCCACCTGTTTCCTTGCAGGATTCATCTTCATTCATCAGATTGCGCCGCAAGGCATCATATGGCTTCAGAGCCTTCCTGACTTGTTCCCTGTCATCGCCATTTGAGGGTGCATTCTTTTCGGTGGCACGAAAACTAAATGTCCATTTGCTACTTCGTTTGCGTTTTTTACTATATGCTATCGTCTTTGCAGGAAGCTTTTCATGTGCATGATGGATTGAGCCTGTTCCAGGCACACAGAGGTCCTTGAAACTACTCAAGCTTCTATCAAGAGCAGATCCCAGTTGTCTGACATTGGGTACCTCTGCATTGGTGCGAGAAATCTTCAGTGCTGGTTTAATCCCTTTCTGCCTTTTGGCTTCTGGAGTAACATGCCATTGATTCTCATACATTGTCTTCAGTGATGTGATGTTAAACAGGTTTTTCAATTTCAAGCTCGCAGACTCTGCAGTAACTTGCCATTGATTCTCATACTTCTCAAACTCTGTCTTCAGTGAAGTAATGTTAAACAGGTTTTTCAATTTCAAGCTCGCAGACTCTGGAGAAACTTGCCATTGATTCTCATACTTCTCAAACTCTGTCTTCAATGAAGTAATGTTAAACAGGTTTTTCAATTTCAAGCTCGCAGACTCTGGAGAAACTTTCCATTGATTCTCATACTTCTCAAACTCTGCCTCCAGTAATGCAATGTTAAATAGGTTTTTCAACATCAAGCTTGCAGACTCTGGAGTACCTTTCCATTGATTCTCATCTTTCTCAAACTCTGCCTTAAGTGATGTAATGTTAAACAGGATTTTCAACTTCAAGCTTGCAAACTCTGGAGTACCTTTCCATTGACTCTCAACTTTCTCAAACTCTGCCTTCAGTGATGTAATGTTAAACAGGTTTTTCAACTTCAAACTCGCGGGCTCTGGAGTAACTTGCCATTGATTTTCATGCTTCTCACCCTCTGTCTTCAGTGTTGTAATGTTAAATAGGTTTTTTAATTTCAAGCTTGCAGACTCTGGAGTAACTTGCCCTTGATTCTCACAATTCTGACGCTCTCTCTTCAGTAATGTAATGTTAAACATGTTTTTCAATTTCAAGCTTGCAGACTCGGCCAGCTCTTCAGGATTCCCTCTTCCTTCTTTGGCTCCAGCAGTTATTTCACTGCCATACTATGTGTTCACTGTAACTAGTGGGATGTTATGCACTTTCAAGGGAACAGGCTCCACGGTTGGTGCTGCTTTTGGATTCGTAACTTTCACAGGAAATTGTCCATAATGCAGATGAGGATGATTTTGGGTTTGGCTCCTGTGCATTTGAAAATACCCGTCATTGCCTCTGCTCTCAGGACGGTTTTGGTTAACAGGGACTAAAGTATAGACATGTGGGTGCCGATGATTCTCAGGGACGAACGCAAATTGCATCTTATAAGGGACAAAAATGGTTGTAATTGCGCGAATAGGTTGCAATATGCCAATATTTAAATTATGGGGTTTCTGTTTAGTAAATCCATACTTAAATTATAGGGCATGTTTGATATGTCGGGACTAAATTACAAGGTTTTGTTCTTTACTAGTATCACTTCATGTGAAC
Source organism: Pinus taeda (assembly GCA_000404065.3). Lineage (NCBI taxonomy): Eukaryota > Viridiplantae > Streptophyta > Pinopsida > Pinales > Pinaceae > Pinus > Pinus taeda. The sequence goes on along the minus strand of APFE030557319.1, from coordinate 51,469 downwards.
AGAGACAGGTTCTTTTCATATGAACACAAACTAATAGCCACATTTACTCTGACCAACATCAATTGAAGGCTCGAATTTGAGGTATTTATTTGGAAATTGAAAGCATTTTCAATTTTCCAAAAGAAGTTATCAAGCATATTCAGATATTGAAAAATATTGTGATCTTGAGGCTATGGTATTACGTGGGAAAGTGCAGATAACTGAGTCAGACTTTGAATTTTGCTTTCTACATGTTTCTTGCATGGTTTGAGCAGAAAGGCCATATAGCGAGCTTCCAAGCACTTCAACATGAAACCTTAGTTACTTGTAGTCCTCAACTTTTGACTATTGTTGTGTCTCTTCAATGGCAAGATCCTGTAAATATATTGCTTACACATAGGAAAACTACCTCAGTTTCAATTGATGGCACAATCAAGCCTTGGAACCCGACAACAAGCACAAGAAGTGTACTTTGCAAACACATCATAGGAAAACTACCTCAGTTTCAATTGATGGCACAATGAAGCCTTGGAACCCAACAACAAGCACAAGAAGTGTACTTTGCAACCTTGTTCTGACATATTCTGGGCATAGATATGAAAGGAGCCTTATGGGGCTTTCTGTTGCTATTGGTTCAGAGTCAAATGAGGTATTTGTCTATCATAAATCTATTCCAATACCAGTGGCATCGTACAAGTTTAACCATATAGACCCAGTTAATGGTAAAGAGGTATATGTTGTCGATGGATAGTTGGCTTCCTCTGTATGCTGAAAAGGGCAGATCCAAACCTGGGTTGCATCATCAATGTTAACATTTGGAGGCCTCTATTACCCTTGATGAACCCAACCTTCCTTGGACAATGATAGATTGGGGTTCTCCAAAATAATATGTTTCTACATATATGTGTGCTATCAAGGGAGGAGTACAAGCCATTTCTGGATGGCACTCAATTAACAACCATTGGATTAGTTGTGCAACCATATCTATGTCAAGACGGGCCAACTATTCTTCAGGCTGTTACTTTGGATGCAGCCCCAGTGAAGTTTAGGCATGGAGATCCCTACAACCACAATACCAAAGAAATGAATTCCATGGATACAAACACGTCTGGTTGCATCATAATTCAATTGGGAATACGAGATTTTAGTCTTTTTTTGGGGTTTTACGATACTGAATTTGTGTGAGTGATGCCATGCAAAATCATTGCAATCCTCCAGCTCCTGCATCGACATCATAAATGGAAATCTAGCCCAAGAAATCCATACAAAAAGTCGCATCTTCATTTATTGGGCTCCTTGAAATTATACCTGTTTCAAGGGTGAATTTTAGATGCATATTCCAGATCGATTTTTTGTTTTAAGAGATACAGCTTAAGTTAATGTCCATGCTTGTGTTATCTGCCCGACTTTGTCCCAATGGCATTGAAGGCACTGTCTTTCCTTTCCTGATGTCAGTGTCTAACTTTGGGAATACGATAGACTTTGGATAACAATTCTTATATGCAGCTTGATGAGATTGTCACCTTTCCTATTTCTCTTTCTTGTGCCAGACTGTACAGTGGAAAGCATTAAAAGCCCCCAAACATTGCCTTATCATATGATTCAGAAATATAAGAGAACCCAAGAGGTAGGAGGTATGAATGTAGATCATTTACAATTTGCTTTTCCTAATGGAAAATATCATGCAACAATACTATTTTTTCCCGTCCAGATTATCACAAAAATGCAGCATCAGTGTGAACAACAACTGCCAACATCTTATACAATGGTATTATATAGAAGTTCTATGTTGAGGGAGTGAACCATGACTATACATTTAATTTGAAGTCAGAAATAGTGCCTTGGAGGATCTAGATGACCATTTTTCCCTTGCTTAGTCTGAAATCAGTTAATGTTCAAAATATTGTTTGTGGTAGTAAGCATACTGGCTGGAAATCCCATTAGTTTCATTACTTGTGTAAAACTTTTGAACAATTGCTATAGTTCGATGTTTATGTAAATTAATCAAAGTCTGGCCATTGATTGTAAACCAAAACAAGTTCTAATTGATCTAATAAAATTGAAACTTGAATACCTATTGTAAACGCATGTGATAACAAATGCATGTGATAACAAACACTACTTATGAGAACAATTGTGTTTGACAATAGAAATATAATTAACAATTTTGTATTTTCTTTGGATTAATACAATTGTGTCTCTTCTTCTGGTCACTAGTTTTAGTGACCCACTGGTGCTCACTAGAGCTCAAAATTTTCTTGTCCTTGCCTTTGGAGCAATTGTATGTATGTGGAAGGAAAAGCAATTATGATATCGCTATTAATTTCCCAGACCATTGTTATGTACTTTTTCAGGTTTGAAGATGTGTAACTTGTCGTTTAGCTTGGTACATTCTCTTGTATACCACTTTACTTTGAATTTGTCAATATCATAAGTCCAGTAGCGATTTAAGTGTATGTCTGCATGGCAAAACTGTTTGCATGGCAGAACTACATTGGGCTTGAATCATCATTTCACGTTATCCATATACGTTTCTCTTACAATTAGATTGTAATATCTTTTGTTTCTTTTACAATATGATTGTAATATCTTTTCTTTCTCTTCTGTGGGAAATTTTGTACAGGAGTTCAAACATTGTATATAAATAGAAAAATGCAGAAAGTGACATTAAAATTTTGTACTCAGAATTATGACAAGAAAGCAAACATTGTATATAAATAGAAAAATGCAGAAAGTGACAGTCAAATTTTGTACTCAGAATTATGACAAGAAAGCCCCTGCTGGGTTTGTGAGGAAAGAGAGCTTCAACACCAGTTCTGTCTCCAACCGCCAAGATGATTAGTACGCTACTAACATGTTTACTGAAAAATTTCTGCTATTCTCTTGTAATCTATAGGCCCCCAAAGCTCCTCATAGATCAGATTTCATTCTGTAACTAAATTTTGCAATTCCAATTTAATAATCCTATTGGCCTCTCTTTGTACCTTTTGGGACAATGGCTAGTTTAATTCATATATGTGGGTCCAATGGACATGTGGGTTTTGCCTTCCGCCCCACTTTCTTGTTATTTTAAATTTAAAAACATGTATTAAAGCAAGGGCCATTTTCCAGACTCGTTGATGGATTGGAAAACTCTACCTCTTAGGCTTGTCTCTCTACCTATACTCGTAGGCTCTTACGCGCTGTTTCACTCGGCCCTCTATCGAGTATTCCCAAAGTTCCCATGCTGGATAGAAGAATTTCAAGGCTAAGGGAAATGGCTACAATACCAAGCAGATGCAAGAGACAGATACAGACAAATGCCACCAACCTCTCTCACAATTCTTCCAGTATTCTTCAATTTCGCAATTTTCACCCATAATACTCCCCATCTCCCTCAAGCTAGAACCAGAACAGGTCAACATTGTGAGGGTTGAAAGATATCGGAGTGCATACCCATTCACTGTTCTACAGATGATGTGCTTGGTATCATTGATAATGTTGCAGTACCTGTCAGTTGCACCAACCTCCTTATACACAAGTAATCCGAACTACAACACTCAATTGTCTCCCTTCAATACCGTTAAGGCCATCACTAACATAAATTTCACTGCCCCCTTTCCCACCTTCCCTGCATGCCATCATGCAAAGGGCCACCGCACCCATCATCTCAAGAGTGTGGGGGGCAGTGGCATGTACTCGAGTACAATCCATTAAACCTCTATTCTATTTTCCAACTACAGGCTCACACTCCAATCATGATAAAACATATTTTTTATTAAATCTTATTCAGTCTACTTAATTTTTTAATTAATTAAATATATATATATATATAATAATAATCAATCAATAAAAAATATTTATTTATTTTTTAATATAAAAGTATGACACGGTCAACTTATATCTTTAGTAAAATTTGTCAAAAACTTCTAACTATGGATTATTAATTATTTATATAAATAATACTGAATTTTAATTTAAAACATTTAAATATTAATAAAATTATGTTTTAATTTTGAATATTTATATATTAATAAATTTATTAATATTTATATATTAATAAATTTAAATTATAAACAATTCTAAATTTAAATAGATAAAATATTCTCTTTTTTTTAATATTTAACTTAATTTTATATTTTTTTGTAAACTTGGTAAAGACTATATCTTTATTATGTCTAATATATCATCATGATCGAGTGATATATTAAATATATGAGCCTAGATAATATACCAGCCTAGATCCATCTTAACACCACATTTATCAAGTGCCAAGAGGGATCAAATCTCTCGAGGTGTAAACCTATTTTTTGAGTGCAAAACTTGAGGAAAGGTTTGCACCTCAAGAGATTTGATCCCTCTCGGTGCTTGATAGATCTGGTGTTAAGATGGATCTAGGCTAGTTTCAGTGGCTTGATAGATCTGGTGTTAAGATGGATCTAGGCTAGTTTCAGTGGCGTGTGGTCATACAAAATTTGTTGAACATCTAATTATTTTGATAATTTTAAATTTAATTTGGTCAATTTAATTTAAAATTTGCTTAGTTACTAGAGTTTGTTGAGATGAGAGAGACTGTTAGTAACTTGAATGGTGAAAAATAATGAAATACAAATTTTGACTACAAAATGTCAATGTAACAGTTTTGATAGATAGAAAAAGTGAATACTAAGAATATAGTCAATTCCAAACAATCTTCATTGCAATCAATCTGAAACTATTCTATTGTTCCTATTGTCACACCTATTAGTTTTTCCATTTTCTCATATCGATCATATGAAAAGAGTAATTGGAATCATAGACCTTTCAAATATTTAACGCTATTGCTCGAAATTCAATCGTTGTGACTTATGAAGTGTTAAACGCCAAATAATTTTCAATGGTAGCTTTTCTCTATTACCGTGTTTGAATGCAAAGTAATTAACAATGTTGAATAATGGAAAATGAGAATAATAAGAACGTACCCAATTATAAATAGTTTATAGTTTCAAGAAGCAAACATTTGGGATAAGAAAACATTTTAATTAGGATGAAAATTCAAGTATTATATTTATGGTTGAATAATTTTTATGTGCTTACACTGAGAGAGAGTGTGTATGTTTTGGGGGTGAGAAGGAGAGACAAGGGGAGATAGAGATATAGATGGGGGGAGAGGGAATGAGAGAGAGGCAAAGGCACGGATGGAGGAAGAGAAATATATATGGAGAGAGAAGGGAGAGAGAAGGGAGAGAGAGAGAGAGGGAGGGGAAAGGGAGGAAGACAGAGGGAGGGGAAACGGAGGGAGAGAGAATGTGTATGTTTAGGGGCTAAGATAGAGAGATAAAGAAGGAGAGACAATGGTAGATAGAGATATAGATGGAGGAGGTAGAGATGTGCTTACACTGAAATCAATGCACATTATTAATCTAATTACTTTGAA